>JAKUCM010008797.1:0-23352 GCA_023374145.1 Lepidium sativum | reverse complement strand
TCAATTTTGTAACTTTTTTTCTTCAAAAACATTATAAAGTTTAGAGTAATTTTTCATTGTGTCCCTAACAAATGGTTGAGTGTCATTTTTGCTATTTTTCACCATTTGATTTCAGGTAGTTGCGTTTACTTCACGTGATTTTCTTAAAAGTTAATTTATTGATTGGGTCTTGTCAATCTAACTGTTAAATAACAAAAAAAATTCTCCATCTCAATGATCATAGAGAGAGCCACAACTCCAAACAATTATCTGGAACAAAAATTTAAAACATAAGATCATATGAAACTAAAGAAAAAGTAATTAAAAGAAGCGAATGCAAAAATAATACATGAACAAACAAGGTTTTAATTGCTCTCCATTAATTAAGAGCATATGTTCTTACAGCATTAAACCTCTCGAATAAGTATCTTTCATTACTATCTAGTCTCATGAGGCTTATAAGTTCTCATATTTACCTTACAACTTCTCCTCAAATCAACGACGAAACATTAACCCTAAGCCGTGCTCAAGCAAGAATCTAAAGATATGAGTATTGGTGATGACTGGATAATCTGCATCCTGAGGTTTCAAAGCTCAATTCGAGCATATATATGTTAAGTATATATAGTTGTTATTGAAGCTTTTAGTCTTCGGGATGCGGATTATTTTTTCCTTACTTCAATACGTACACGATTGATTGCACGATTACGGACACATCAAGAGGTTAGGTTTTTTCTTTCTTTTAAGTCTTAATATCATTACAAATCAAAATGAATATTCTTCACCCTTATATATATATATCCAGTGACGGAGCTGGAAAAATATGGAGATCGATAACAATTACTAGAATTAAAAAAAAATAGCGAGGTCTTGAAATATATTTTTTCCAACATAATATAGCACATTTATAAAAGAAATTAAACTCCAAGCATATAGAAAATATTTTCGAAAGTAAAAATTTTAATGGCTACTTGGTAATACTTAATATATAGGAAATGGCATTAACGTACAGAATTGTTGTAGGAATATTCATGAAAACCAATATTTAGATTAAACACCTCTAAATCAAGAAAAATATATGATGGTAAATGAAAATAAATTGTTTCCACAAAAATGAATTAATTCCTTTTTATAATATGGTCTGTCTAAATAATGTCTACCATATTTTTGTATCTAATTGAAAACCCTTTAGCAAAAAAATGAATTAATTTATTTTTGTGGAAATATAATATTTCATGAAAGCTGAAAATAATATATAGGTATTGCTTGTTTATGTCAAAGACAAATGAACTAATAGTAGTGTTCTTTACAAATTTCGATAATAACAAAACAAAACAAAAATTTATACTAAGATAATAGTTTTTTATGGCCCCTTCTATGTAGAGGCCGTGTTTAGTGACATGCTTTTTTTTCTTGACTCACAACTCATAAGTAGGTATTAAAAAACAAGTTTGCATGTGCATTAGCAAATATTTACTTTTAGACAGAAGAGTTAAAGATTGTGTTGTCCAACACCTTTTGCCATATAACATCAATCCCATCTTATAAGAGATAAACTTCAATGCTTCGTTGGTAACTTCCAAAAGTGTCGACCAAACTTCTCCCTTGTAGAAAAAATGTATGGTTACTTCAATTAGAAATCCTCCTAAGTATATAAGATTAGGACTAATGCCAATTGCCAAACGATATTGGTAATAGCTAATCGCTTAATGATAAGTAGTGATTTTAGCACACACAAAAAAAAAGATTAGTGACGGCTTTCAGAAAAGAGAGAAGAGAACCAAAGCTAGCAATTGAGCCTAGTCTACCTATAGGTAAAAGGCATGTGACAAGCACATGTTTGATGGATATGAATCACTTAAAAAAATATTACAATGGCAACAGTCTTCACACATCAATTTTTTTTTGTTAATATTAGCGTATAACTTACAGGTTAATTAGCCAAATTCATATATAATATAAAGAGTAAAATTTGATTCTTGGATATAAGATAGTGTCTGCATTAAGTCAATTGTCACTAGACCAAAATCACTTGACGTCTTCACACATCAACTTATTTTACTTGTTTGTGGTAGACCATAAAATGCTTAAATATTGGCTGCCCAAGGGAGTTTCAGACATACAGATATACAAGATATTTTTCAAATCAAATAAGAAAACAATAGTGAAAAATATAACAACTCGCCCTCCTACGAATATAGCCACGATTTCACACCACCAAATAGATCACGAAGAGTTGGTGGATCAAGAACAGAGTTTTCCTATCAATAGAAGAAGCCTTTTTTTTTTATCCTTTTACATTTATTGTCAAAGGATCCGATCTTTTGTGAATTTGATATTAAGAAAAACTGTATTAGCTTCAATACAATTTCGATCGGTATCGTCCATAATGATTCTTTTGACTTCATTTGCTATTATGTCCAAAAAAACAACAATTCCTTTTTTAAAGATTTTTCTGGTGAATTGCCCGTTTTGCAGTAAAGAAGTTCATAGAAGACCACTCATAACATGTCTTCTCTTGCTCGATAAAAATGAACGAGTATGTGATCTTAACTCATAACATGTTTTTAAGACTATTTCCCTTTTGTTCGTTTTTGTCAATAAAGAAGTTTATTCCATAGTGTTCAAAGGCAGCTATGAGATGGCTGAGGAATATTAGGAAATTTCTCCTCGGAAGTTGACGAACACTCGGGCTCCGCGCCGATGATTCGAGAAATATCCATCATTGGGATCTTCATAACACTTGTTCTCATGTTGAAAGAAATTTTTGAAAACTTGAAGCCCTAAGTTGTTTGATTTTAATTTCTTCTATATATAGAAACTGTAAAAGGTTATATCATAGTTTACATTTAAGGATAACCAATACGTACAATCTAGTAGATAAAAAAAATCTGATAAAAAAGTAGATAAGATTTTGACTTTTTATTTTATTTACATGTCCACGTATATCCACGGCTTTTGAGGAGACAAATTAAGACATACAGTATTATTTTTATTAGAGTTTAGCAAACTCAGTTTTCTTTAGTTTAACTGAATTGTATTTTGTTGGTTCGGTAATCACTTTCTTCGACCTTCACATATTATGTTCACCATTTGTTGGTTTTGTGGCAGATTTCATGGGCTGTCGGCCGAGCCAGCAGCCTATTAAGCAATTGATTTCTTTAATGGGTCAATGACCAGCGTCAGCCCAAGTTCACTTTGGCTTGTTTTTTTTATTTTGGGCCGAACACGGCCCAACATCGGCTCAGAATGAACCTGACCACGTTTTAGTCTAGGTTCATCTTCCTCATTTTGTAATTTTTGATTTTTTTCTTTTACGAATCACCATTGTAACATAGAAAGAAGCTCTGTAACAAGAACAAAGATACAGAGGATTAATGAATTCCAGATTTCGATCCGAAGAGAGATGTACTCACCGAATTTCTCGGTGAGGAACTCTATAACTCTCGCGTTCAATTTCCTTTCTTTCGCAAAAATTTCTTACTTTCAAATCCGAATCAATCACCTCAATTTTGATCCGCAAATGAAATTGAGTCGTGATTTCGAGTCGATGCTTTAACAAGTGGTATTAGAGCCTGCAATAAAGAAAGATCAAACAACATTAAGCTCAGAGTTATAAAGAAGAGAGGTACAAGAAAGGAGACTTACCTGAAGAAGGGTTGTTGCAGTTCCTCATCTTCTTCTCTCAGAGATTGGAAGGTCAACAGTAGTGATTTGCTCGCAAGGAAAATACAGAAAGCGTTAGTATTTGCTTGCTTATCAAGGAACCAGAAACACTCAACAGATTTGTCAAAAACATTCAAAAGTTTCAAGCATGGAAGTCATCTCAGGAAAGTTTGAGGTGGAGAAATTCGATGGTAAAGGAGATTTCGGATCATGGAAATACAGATTGCTGAGATAGTTTGAGATTCATGGTCTTCTCACAATTCTTGAGAAAGATCATGAAGAAGTATGACCTGTGGAGGAAGTATCTGTGACAGGCAAATAAACAGGAAAATAGATCAAGATAGGCAAGCCAATTTCAAAGGATCTTCAATGGGAGCTAAAGGATCGAAGAGCAAGGAGCCTGCTTGGGCAATGCCTATCTAACTCAGTATTGAGGAAGATAATGAATGAACCTACAATATTCAAGCAATAGAAAGCTCTAGAACAAGATTACCAGACTAAGACTAAGGCTAACAGAGTCTATCTAAAGAGACAGTTCTCTCTATACAGGATGAAGACAAATCAATTGAAGAAAATCTTGACGTGTTCCTAAAGTTAATCGGCGACTTAGAAAGCTTAAAAGTCACCATTCAGGATGAGGATCAAGCAATAGCATTGTTAAATAGTCTACCACCTCAATATGATCCTCTTACACACACTCTACAGTTCGGAAATGCTAAAGACATATTAACCATGGATGATGTAATAACAGGAGCCTATGGAATGGAATCAAACCTAAGGCAAAAGGGGTTATTAAACAGAAAGAAAACACATTCAGAAGGTTTGACTGTTGATGGCAGAAGTAGAATAGAAAAGAGAAATGTAAAGGGTTCTGGAAAGAACAGAGGCAAATCAAAGAGCAAAGGTAGGTCTAAGTCTAGACCGAGACAGAACAGTGAAGAAATCAGGACATGTTGGATATGTGGAGATGAAAATCCTGGAAACGTGATTGCCCACAAAAGAAGAATGGGAAAGGAAAGGAATCAGCAAATTTTGTAATAAAAGGCTTAGCGAGTTCAGCCTACACTCCAAGTCTAATTGCAACTACTGAGGAATGGGTAATGGATTCAGGTTGTACATTTCATATAACACCTAGAAAAGACCTAATTACTGATCTAGTAGAATTTGAAGGAAACAAAATCTACATGAGAAATAACTCTTATTGCTCAGTCAAGGGAGTTGGTAAGATCATAATTGAAAATAAAGAAGGTAACTTAGTTACCTTCAATGATGTGAGATATGTACCAGAAATGAACAGGAATCTAATATCTTATGGTCACTAGAAGAACTGAGGTGTTACTATCAAGGAAAGGATTTTAGCATTCAGTTTTTCAAGAAATATGGTGACAAATTCCTATCTCGTAAATATCAGAATGATTTATACTTCTTAGATGGAAAGGTATTAAGCACAAAAGTCAACGTGGCAAAGGAAACTATTGATACAACAACTAGATGGCATCGCAGATTAGCTCATATGGGAAAAAGATCAATGGAGACTTTGGTCAGAAAGGGTCATCTAAAGAAAGGAGATGTAAAAGCTATGAGATTCTGTGAAGCATGTGCATTGGGAAAGACTCATAGACTCAGTTTTAGAGTACATCCATTTGGATTTATGAGGCTCACGGAACACTACACCTAGTATCTCAGGGTATCAATATTTCATTAGTTTTATCGATGACTATTCAAAGAAGGTATGGATTCAGTTTCTCAGAAGAAAAAGTGATGCATTTCAAGCTTTCAAGGAATGGAAAATGCTTATAAAAAATTAAACAGGAAAGAGGATCAAGTGTCTAAGGACTGATAATGGACTCGAATACTGCAACAGACAATTTGATGACCTATGCAAAGAAGCAAGAATTAAAAGACAGAACTTGTGCGTATACTCCACAGCAAAACGAGGTATCAGAAAAGATGAACATAACAATAATGGAGAAAGTGAGAATCATGCCATCAGAATCTGGCCTAGGTGGTGAATTTTGGGCAGAGGCAGCTAATACAGCGGTTTATATCATAAACAGATCACCAGCAGCATCAATTAACTTTGATGTACCAGAGGAAGTGTGGTCTAAATCTAAACATGAGTACAATCACCTAAGAAGTTTCGGGTGCGTAGCATATATTCACACTATTCAAGACAAGCTAAGTCCTAGAGCTGTAAAAGGAGTTTTTACTGGCTATGGAACAAAAACTAAGGGCTACAGGGTTTGGCTAATCAAAGAAGGAAAACTGGTAATAAGCAGAGATGTGGTCTTTAATGAAGATGAGCTTTACAAGGACTCCATTTATGAATAACAGAAACCTAAGGCTGAACAAAGAAACAATGAAAGAAAATCCGAGAAAAGGGTAACTTTCAGAGTGAATCTAGAGGAAATACTGGGTGAGGAAGATCATTTAAAAGGGTATTGCTGGGTCAGGTGGAGCAAGTCCAGAGTATGTTCCAGAAGGTATAAGTGAAGAAGAAAATCTTTTAGACTCATGAAATTCAGAAAGTGAAGAGACTAATTTGGATGACTACCTATTAGCTTGAGATAGGAAAAGAAGAGATATAAGACCTCCCTCTAGATTTGAAGAAGCATACCTAGTTGTTTTTGCACTATCGAGTTCTGAGGAAATAGAACTTGAAGAACCTAAAAACTACACATAAGCAATGCAGAGCAAAGACAGAGATAAATGGAGAAATGCAGCTGATGAGGAAATGAATTCCCGTATCAGAAATAACACATGGATCCTAGTCGACAAACCTCAGAACAAAAAGGTAATTGGACGCAGATGGCTATTCAAGTTAAAACCAGGCATACCAGGAATAGAAAAACCAAGATTTAAAAGCAGATTGGTTGCTAAGGGTTATGCTCAGGTTGAAGGTGTAGATTATAATGATATTTTTGCACCAATAGTTAAACATGTTTCAATTAGGATACTCTTATCTACAGTTTCGAATTGGAACATGGAACTAGAGTAGATGGATGTAAAAACAGCTTTTTTACACAGAACATTGCAAGAAGAAATCTACATGAATCAACCAGAAGGAGGTAAAAGGCAAAGAAGGAAAAGTTTGTTTACTTAAGAAATTTCTATATGGACTAAAATAGTCACCGAGAGAATGGAATGTAAAGTTTAATGAGTTCATGTGCAAACAACATTTTCAAAAAAGTGAATATGATCCATGTGTGTACTACAAAGGAAAAACCGTTAATGATATAGTATATCTTCTCCTATATGCTCATTGCATCAACACAGAAACAACAGATTGTGACTCTAAAACAACTTCTTAGCAAACAGTTCGAAATGAAAGATCTAGAACCAGCAAGGCGAATATTAGGTATGTACATTTTCAGAGACAGAAAGCAGAGCACAATAAAGCTGTCACAAGAAAGTTACATCAAGCAAATCCTAAGCACATTTAACATGAATGATAGCAGATCAGTTTCTACACCCATTGGGGTTCAGTTCAAGCTAAAGAGCATCTCAATAGGCGAAGAAGAAACTGAGACAGAAGGTATGGAAGACATACCTTATACAAGTGCAGTAGGAAGCCTGATGTATGCAATGGTCAGGTCACGTCCAGACCTCGCTTATTCCATTGGCATTGTCAGTCAGTACATGTTAAAACTAGGAAGAACACACTGGTTAGCGGTTAAATGGATAATGTGATATCTAACAGAAGCATCAAAGACTAGCCTAACATTTAAGAAAGACGCAGATTTCAGAATCAAAGGCTATTGTGATGCAGACTTTGCTTCAGACTTAGACAAACGAAGATCAATTTCAGGGTATGTTTTCACAATAGGAACCAACACAATAAGTTGGAGATCAAGACTACAGAAAGTGGTGGCATTGTCTACAATAGAATCTGAGTACATAGCACTATCAGAAGCTAGCAGAGAAGCAGTGTGGATACAGGGAATATGCGAAGAAATGAAACTATGTACATGAACTGTGGAAATATTCTGTGACTCATAAATTGTTGTCTACCTATCGAAGAACAGAATGTGTAGTGAGAGAACAAAGCATATTCAGGTTAAGTAACTATATCAGAGAAGTGACAGAAGACAAAAGAGTTAAGGTCACTAAAATCTACACATCAGTCAACCAAGTAGACATTTTTACGAAGGCCATACCTACAGAGAAGTTCAAAGGCTGCATGCAGTCTTTGAGGATGGAAAATGCCTAAGAGGTGCTACATGAGCTTCCGTCAGGTAGATCTAATGACGGAAAGCTCAGATCTGTTGAAACTTGCGTAGCTTCAACAGAAAGAAAGAAAATTTGAGTTAGTCTCTACCACTAACTCAAGGTTATTATTAAAAATTCAGAGATTCGAGAGCTTGAATCTATGGATTGATAACAAGGAACTGAAGGTCAGAGACTTACATGCAAGAAGATGAATAGTCGCGAAGGTTGTTGGTCGAGAGCTGTATCAACAAGAGTAAGAAGAATGGTCAGATCTAAGAGAGTAAAGGCGGAAAGGAAGAAAACTTTCTACTTTCTTCGTAAATCTGAGATATGTGGAAGAAGTAGAAAGGTCTCTTACTTACCGGTTTCCTGTTGCTCAGGTTAGATCCACCGGACTTTCATCGGCAAGTTTATCGGAAAAAAAAGGAAAAAAAGAAAGGGTTAAAAGAAAAAAAAATTTGAACCGTCATATCTGTCAGGAAATGACAAGATCTTCACTTGCATGTATCAGAAAGTTAAAGGAAAACTTAAAAGGCAAAGAAACTTACTGGGAAGTTGAGCCGTCACCGGAGAGTATCAGAGTTTTCCCATCGTTCTTGAGCTTCTCTGGAGGAACATGGTGTTTAACGGAAGTAGAGCTGAGCTCTGGGAGTTTAAGAGCATCGGAATCACTCGATACAGAGAAAGGAAGAAGAAGTGTCAAGAAGATGAGAAGAAGAGTCGAGAGAGAAACTCAAAGCGGCTAGGGTTAGCTCGCGCAGAAAATGAAGCGACAAAGGTGGTGTGTGTTGGTTTTGTCACAGATTTCATGGGCTGTGGGCCAAGCCAGCAGCCCATTAAGCAATTGATTGCTTAATGGGTCAATGGCCAGCGTCGGCCCAAGTTCACTTTGGCTCGTTTTTTTGATTATGGGCTGAGCACGGCCCAACATCGACTCAGAATGAACCTGATCACGTTTTAGTCTAGGTTCATCTTCCTCATGTTGTAATTTTCGATTTCTTTCTTTTACGAATCACCATTGTAACACAGAGAGAAGCCCTGTATCAAGAACAAGGATACAGAGGATTAATGAATTCCGGATTTCGATCCAAAGAGAGATGTACTCACCAAATTTTTCGGTGAGGAACTCTATAACTCTCGCGTTCAATTTCCTTTCTTTCGCAAAAGTTTCTTACTTCAAATCTGAATCAATCACCTCAATTTTGATCTATAAATGAAATTGAGCCGTGATTTCGAGCTGATGCTTTAACACCATTGATTGTATCTCATAAAGGAGATTGACTTTGTGAGGAAAATATGATATAAAAAAGGTTGACTTTATGAGGAAATTAAAATAAAAGGGAGGTTGACTTTGAAAACACAAACCTCAAATATTCTGATATTTACAGAATAGAAAAATATATATATTTAAAGTATATACTATCATTAGATTCAGACAACGGTTGCAAATAAAATTAAAAAATCAAATGCATTGAGGGTATAACGTATCAAATATTTGGAATTAATCAAGAATTATAAAAAGAAAAACTTATTCATTACGTTTACTATTTTAGTAAATTAATTTGGACGTTTTGGAGGCAGAGTTCATTGTACAATCATTTTAGAAAGTAAGACTGCAAATGTTGAAGTACTCACAGAAAGTATTGGTGAGTCACTCTTGTTTAATTAGTTTTACTAAATCCCACGAACTGGTTGTTTTAAGGTACGTATTATAACAAAAATCTTATCCTCAATAGATGTTGAGTCAGTGGCATGTCAATCTTTATTATAAAAACTGCAAAGTTTGTTTCCTTAAATTCGTACTTATGTCGAAAGGATTGCAACATTTTTGTTTTAAAATGTACATACATACATTTTTTTTGTCAACTAAACTACTGGCTTTTAAATCCCCTCCTACTATTGCATGTAAGGAGTTCGATCTCAGGTGCCTTGAGAATTTGTAAAGTGACTATATATATATATATTATATGCATACTAGAAAGGTACCTAGACTAATTCAAAAAGTCACATGATCGAGTCACAAACAGAACAGGTAATTTATTTAAGGCTGGTCCGGGTTTAAAAGGATTACGGGTTTCGGCACAGAACTTCAAATTAACAAAAAAAGAAAAATAAAACTATTAGCGTTTTATCGATATTTATTAGAGAAATTACAATGGACAACAACAAGTTTGTAGGAAACTAGGTGCTTCCAAACTCTGTCATTACTAGCCTCCTGCTTTACAAAATATGACATATGTGCTTCTATTGTCAACCACATCAATTTTATCTCACTCACGTTCCCTCTACTCTCTCCCGAGAAAAGGAACTATATATGTCATTATTGGTCGAAGCCAAATTGAAGAAACACAGCATAGAAATGAAGAAATTACAATTCAATTTCCCATTAGAATTTTCTGGTATTGTTTGTTTCACAGTATGGAACTTCATAGAGATCAGTCATAACATGCCTTGTCTTGCTTGAGGAAAAAGAACAAGAGTGTGATCTTATTTCTTTTCCATCTATGTGGATTTTCTTTTGTATTCTCTCCAGCTCCGTAACTATTTCTTTGACGAAATTCGCTTCTGAGCTGAGAAAAAACGAATGAAGAAACCATCTAGTTACTATACACACTACCTAATATTCAATTTTACAAGGGAAGATCGATCTTACAATAAAAACAAAATGAAAAACTGATGAGTTTCCAAACATAAATGAAAACTACCAAAAGTTTTTTATTGTTAAATAGATCGATAATATCTGATTTATAATCTATACTCGTCTCAAAATTTTCTATTTGTCAAATATATTTTTTCTGGAAATTTATGCATGTTAATTATATATTTTTGGTCTACGTAGCCTATATATATATGGATGAAATCAGAATATAAAAATAAACATTAATCCATGAGATTTCAACTATTTTTAAATATATATGTATATTATTTGTATAAAAACAGAAAGGCAATTTTGAGACGTTGACGGGATATATTAAGACCAATATCCAGATCAAGAAAAACATGATCGGCATCGTTTGACTTACCATATTTTATAATGAGAAATATATATATTAGTTGTTAGTCTTATTAAACTAGCACTTGTGTTTATATAGTTTGATAATATTTTGAATTGAGTATATAATTAAATATAAAAAGAAATAGTCATATAAAGATATAAAGTTTTTGTACCTCATATGCCTAGATGTTGTGTTTAATTTGTGACGTTATGCTTTTGTTTCTTGTTTCACAAGTCACACGAGACATCATAAACCAATATGCACTTTTACACCAATCAAATGGTGGTAGATGATTCAACTAATGATTCTGATATTTCGACTTTGAAATTAAAGGAGGTAGATTAAAACAAAAGACAGATCAAAGATTTAAAGATTGTGTAGAATACCTCTTGCCGTTTAACGTTAATCCCATCTTGTGAGTGAAAAACTCTAAAGCTTCTTTCCATCTTTTGATCTCTGCACCACTTGATCTCTTTGCTAACTTCCAAAAGTGTCGACCAAATTCTCCCTTCTGATATCTCAAATCTTCTACTTTCACCTTATAGAATACTGGAATTACTTTAAGTTTGTGATTCTCTACAAGTTTCTTCATCTTTGCCAATTCGTTTAAGCACCATCGTGATTCTCCATATCTTTTGGAAAAGATTGCTATTGCAATACGAGATTTCTCGATCCTTTTGAAGAGGATGCTAAGATCATTTCCCTTTTGTTCGTCTTTGTCAATGAAGAAGTTTATTCCATATACTTCAAAGAGAGCTATGAGGTGACTGAGGAAGCCATAGCGAATATCTTTTCCTCGAAAGTTGATGAACACTCGGCGATGCAGCAATGGAAGCTGCATGATGCGAGAGATGGCCATCACTGGAATCTTCATAACACTCTTTGTTATTCTGTAAGAGAACTTTGTGTACAGAGATATATAGTAAGAAAAACTTGAAACCCTAAATATTTGTTTGATTGCTTCGACTCGATACTAGGCTTTTTTGACAATTACGATCAGGATGTAACTTATATTTATAGACCATTGCCTTGGTTAGAGAAAATATTGGGCTATTTTATTTAAATATTCACGATCGTATGGAAATGCACGATACTGTAATGCATTGTTTTTTCCACGTATACACTTATAATATTACCTAATAAGAAGTAGCCGGCTGTTGAGAAAACGCAAGGCTACATACATAAAGGAAAAATGACGTGTTCCTTATTTTGGTTTATTAGAACGAAGTAAACTATTGTTTAGTAATAAAATAAATTGTATTTAGACTAACTTCGATGAATTTTCAAGGATAAGAAGTTTTTCTAGTTTTATTTAATTCCACATATTTATTATGGGTCAATTGGATCGACAAATTAATTTGGATTTATAATTCAAATTTCCTCTAAAACCACAATGTTATGTGACTCCCTTTAAATAAAACTTCAATTTAAAAATTGACTTAAGAATTTAATTAAAAACCATTTTACCCAAAAATATTTATCGCTGCTTTGCAGTCTTATAAAGGTTTTTGTCTATATTATTTTTTTACAAAGTTCGATCTATAACTCATCTAAAAACTTTTTTTAATATATCTTCTATAATAGGAATAGTCAAATATTTAGTGTTAAACTCATTAGGTAGATAATATACCACGAGATTGAGAAGTACTCAGCTCTATATAAATTCATAACTGTTTGTATAGAATCTCTTTTTTAACTACATATGTGTTAGAATGCAATTGTCCCACATTGGAAGTTAAAACCATTCTAATCTATTAAAAACTATGTTGTGAGTCTGGCCCAACCGACACACCGTTAGAAGGTTGTTGTGCTTTCGAGATATTAAATTATTACTACATATCATTTAAAGGGGCGTGTTGGAATGTAATTGTCATAAATCGGAAGTTAAGATAATTCTAATCCAATATATAAAAGATAAAGATCTCTCTATTTATCTGACAATTGGTATATCCACAATTTAACAATATGTTTTTACGAATAATATATGTTTTTTTAATTAATGAATTCTAGTCTCCTGTGAAATTCAGTTAGATGTTTTGAATGGATCCAGTATATATAGCTAAAAAACAGTTTTGGGCATTTTTGTCGGTTCGATAATGACTCTCTAGTCTACTTCAACATACTTGTTCCATCTATTGGCCGCGTCTCATATGAAGGGACCAATAGTTAATTTAATTAAGGGGACATGAAACCTAATCAAATATGGGAAGCCAATATTTTCTTGACTTGAAAAATTTTCATAATATATAAGTATTTTATATTGATTTGTTCTTCTATTCCATCGGATATTCTACTGTTCTTGAATATGGATAAGCATTGTGATCCTCTTATAAATAAAGAAAGAAAATAAATAATGGTTAGTAATCACGATCTACGCAAATTTTTGTGAGAAAAGCTATATATTAGTTGAGCATTATTATAATATCCATCACGTTGCTCCCTAAATCCCATACGTACGTTTAAGAAAATATTTAATATTATTATTTCAAATCAGACGACACTTCAAGATTCAAACAGACCACGATTTAGAGGAAAACATAGATATTAAAAATTTTGCTAATTCGCTATTCTAATTAGATTTAGTCAAATGATTACATATTTAATTTATATAATATATTGATATAGAAGTTGAGGGAAAATTTTCAGAACATAGATCGACGTGGAAACACATATTGTTCTTACTCGAATTTGTACACTTATGTTGATAGCTATATGATAAAGTTTTAAACCAAATGTTGATTTTTGTGTTAGATGAAATTAGTTCCGGATCGTCTATTACAACAAGCATTCAATGTATCGTAATAGTTTCTAAATCAACGGTTATTGCATGTTTGTTTTTCAAGAAAGCGTGAAATTACAATATTTCTTGTGATAATTCGGTATATCTAATTCATATTTTTTTTTTCAACAATTATGTCGATAAATTAAAAAATTTAACTCCAAAAAATAATTACACCAATAAAGATTGATTATAGTCCAAATACCTCTAAACTCAAAACAAATAACACTCATAAATATGTAATTTTTTAGAATCAAACTTTAACGAAATTTTTTTTAAATGGACTTACCTATTTGACCAAAAATAAGTGGTCATGTCAAAACCTAGATTAATTCTTGGAATCCGTAGAAATCTAGATTATTTTATCATGTCAAATGTTTATAGATATCCGAATAGAGGCATAGACATATAATTCAAGATCCGATATCGATCTGTAATGCGTCCTGACCAGTCAAAGAATGGTTTCTATAATAAATAGTACCACAGAATTTACTCAACTAATTAGTCATCAAGTGCAATGACAGTACCAAACAATAAGATCGAATATTTGAAATTAATCATCTCCGAGCATAAAAAACTTAGTTATCAGCTCTTAGCAATTAGAACATAAGTAATTTATCAGCTACTATTATTTGATTATTTTGCTTAAAATTAGTAGTAGTATTGAAGTCGGTCTAAATCTTGCACTCTAAATGTATGTCTCGCAGTTTGCAGACATTCAAGGACTTAGAATTAATTGAGCATGCCAACTGTTTCTTGCTGTCTCCAGCTCTGGTTAACAAATCCCGGTCTGTGTCATATACTCACTCTTCAATCTTCAATCCCTATTCAAACCTCCGGTTTAGAAATCATGAACCATTTGGGCAACGTACTCTCTATTTGTTTTTCATGTGCGTGTTTGTATTGATGATCCTTTTGTGTGTTCTGTCTCTGTTGCAGAACAAGAGATTTACGAGTTCCCAAAATCAAGAAAATTCTGGTACGTCTCGGTAAACAAAAGAACCTGTTCACAATAGCTAATATAAAGAAAGTTATACAACCGAACTAAAAGCTCATTAGAACAAGAGTTTCTCAAGAACCCCAATGATGAAAACGAAAACCCAAACCCGGTAAGCTTTCTCTTCTATCTTGCTCTTCTCCTAACCCCTATATGTCCCTTGTCTTCCTCTTCCTTCATAACCATGCTTCTCACCTTTCCTCTGCCTCCTCTGTTCTCCATAAAATAGCTTTTGCAGATTGGTGATGTCACAACATGGACCACAGTCCATTTGCACTTTGTATTGGGCCTAATAAACTCAAGGCCCATAGCAACATATGACCCATCACATCAAATATCTCAAAATGACATCTCACAAACTCCACCTCGTTTTAGATTATCTAATGCTCATTGGAAAAAACCTTCCGACAACCTGTTTGACTTCTCCGCCGAACAGAACATGGCTCGAAGCCATCATTTCTTCAGAACCCTCAAATCAGACAACCTTTCCTCAAATTTCTTCACTGTAACAGGTTTCATCATTATATCAGCAGGGTTGATTTTCGTATCGATCTTCAAAACCTTCACGGATCCTTATGCGACTACATCCTTGATGAAGTTAAATTGGGTATGAAAGTGTTTTGTTCTCTTATGATAATCGTAGTTTTTGCTTTAAAAATTTGCACTTTGCGAGTCAAAATATATCTCTGCATGATCTTGCTTATAACCCAATTCACTTGATATTCCTTTCAGTTATTTCGCCTCTTTCGCAGCCTCAACCAGCGCCATATACTTGGCTTTGGTCATTGATAAATCCACGGTCCGTTGAAGTCCCGATATCCAGCTCACCGAATTCCGTCCTACTTGAAAAACATTTCCGGTAATTCTTCTTCTTCTGTCAAAATCCCATGCGTCACTGTCACAAAATCCTCTTATTATGAACTTCTCTGATTTTGTATATGTCAATTTGTTATCCTCAATATTTCAGACATATCTCATTATCCATTTTACAGCATTCCAATGATTTTGATTTGGAGCACTCATGAATCGACTGATTAATCCCACATCATATGCCAATTCCGGTATGATTCCTACCATTGAATACATCAAGCTTCCTACAGCATTCGAATAAGGTAGTCTTTCAATTTTTTCTTCTGTTTCTCTTTTCTTTTCATCCTCTGTGCTAGAGAGTTTGAAATGCGTACATAGGAGTGTGTACTAGTTTTGCTTGGTCCATGTGGAACTTCTTGAGAACCTTCATCAAATAACTTTGTTGTGATAGTTGTAGAAATCCTATGTTTATGTCTCTTATAATGTTTTTTCCCAAAATTCTCTTGGTTGATCCTAAATCCTTCATCTCGAATTATTTATTCAACATGATTTTAAGCCTTGAAATTTCTTTTATGTCTCTGGCAGCTACTAGCATGTCATCCACATACAGTAGTACATACACATAGTCATTCTCTCCTAGGCATTAAAAATACACACAAGCATCATCTATTGATCTTGTATATCCTTGAGATTTCATGAACTCATCGAATCTAATATTCCATTATCTTGAGGATTGTTTTAGACCATAGATAGATTTTTGTAGTAGACATACTCTATCATCCTTAGTAAAACCTTCAAGTTATTCCTTCAATTTTTTCTCATCCAAATTCCCATGTAAAAAATTTCCAATTGTTCCAATTCCATGTCTAAGTCCACCACCATAAATAATACATATCTAATTGTAACATGCTTCACTACCGATGAGAATATCTCATGATAGTTGATCCCTTCTATCTGATTGTACCATTTAGCAACCAATCTCGCCTTGTGTATTGATTTCTAAACTCCGAGAATTCCTTGTATCACTTTAAATATCCACTTACATCCAATTACCCTTTCTCATTTAGGTTTGTCAATTAGAATCCATGTACAATTCTTATTCATTGAGTCAATTTTATCACCTGCTGTTTCTTCCCATAATTCTCTGTTTTTATAATTCATGACTTCTTGGTATGTTTGTGGCTCATCAGAATCGATTTCTTGAGCCACATTCAGTGCATATGCTACAACATCTGAGTCATCATATCTACTAGGTGCCCTTATGTGTTTTCTTCTTTCCCTGTCTCTTGCCAATTGATAATCATTCAATTTTGTTTCTTCCAATACATTATTTGGATGTTTCTCAATTGTATCAGAAACATCTCCACCTTCACCTGAAGACTCTGCATTTTGACTGTCTGGTTTTTCTGATTCATTTGGAACTAAGAAAGTGACATTTTTCTTTCTGTTTTCTGGAAAACTCACCGATTTTTCAGCTTTTCCAATATTCTTATATAATATTTTTTCACAGAAAGTCTCATCTCTACTTATCACACACCTTTTCTCTTCAAAGCTTCATATTCTATATCCTTTGACTCCTTGTGGATATTCCACAAATAACCCCTTTCTAGCTCTAGGCTTTAACTTCCCTTGATCAACGTGATAATATGCCAAACATTCAAACCGCCTCATGTGGGAGTATTCTGGTTTAATACCAGACCACATTTCTTCGGGTATTTGAAAATTCAGAGCATCAGAAGGAGATCTGTTTATCATGTAAAAAATTGTCATAGATGCCTCAGCCCAAAATGATTCTCCTAGACCTATTTCACACAACAGACTTCTAACTTGTTCCAAAATGGTTATGTTCAACCTTTCAACTACGTCATTATGTTGTGGATTGTATGAACATGTTTTGTGTCTCATTATACCATTCTCTTTATAGTAGTCATCAAAGGTTTTATTGCAATATTCGAGTCCATTGTTTGTTTCAATGTTTTCACTTTCTTGCCACTTTGATTCTCTACCAATGCTCTTTATTCAACAAACTTTGAGAATGCCTCGTCTTTTGATTAAAAAAAAATATATCCAAGCTTTTCTAGAATGATCATCCATGAATGACATGTAGTATTGGCATTTTGCCAAGCTGGTTGTGACATTTGGAGATCTCTGCAAATCTGAATGCATATATTACAGATTCATTTACGAGTTGTGCTTTCCAGATTGAAATGGTTGCTTATGAGCTTTTCCGAGAATACAAGGTTCACATCTTTTCAAACTTGCAATCTCCTTCTTGCTTAGCAGTTCTTTCTTGACCAACAGTTGTAAACTTTTCTCGTTTATATGTCTTAGTCTACTGTACCATAGCGTAGTCGAGTTCAATATTTCTTCCTCTGGACTCATATGTTTTGACCTTGTGTTTCCATCAAGAAAATACAGAGTGTCCTTAAAGTCACCAGCAATAATCTCCATATCACCTTTGAATACTTTGAGTATGTAGTCTCTTGACTGAAACCAACAACCTTTTGATTCCAATCGTCCCAACAATATCAAATTTCTCCTAGCTGTAGGAGAATATCTGACTTGTGTCAGTACTACTGCTTCTCCCTTTTGATTCAAAAATTCAACTTTTCCTATTGGTTTGACTTCACACAATGTATCATTTCCCATAAGTATTCTTCCACCATTTATATTCTCCACCTTATTCATGAGGTCTCTTCTGCACGTGATGTGATAAGAACATCCTGAATCAATTATCCAGTTGTTCCTTCTTGACTCTATCGATGCCACTAACATTAGAGGCTCGTCCCATACTGAGTTTGCTATAGCAGTTTCTCCTTTTCTTGTCCTATGCTGACTTGTGTTTCCATGTCCTTTCTTAGGATAATTTTTTTTAAATGATCATCATTATCGCATATCCAACATGCTTTCTTGTTCTTAGCTCTGGATTTACTCCTACTAGACCCTTTACCCTTAGATGAACTCCACTTCTCTTATCTTCCCATGTCTTGCACATATAGACCTTCACTCACTATTATAGAATCCTTTACTTTTCAGTTCAAGTTCTATGGAGTAAGCAGACCTTATGATTTCTTTGACAATTATAGTAGTTCTCCCACTACTATACTTTAATGTGTAAACCATGTTTTCGAATTGACTTGGTCTTCATCACTCATCATCACCTTCACACTTGATAGATCATATACTAGTTTATGGAAAGTATCTAACTTTTTGTCAAGAGTCTTCGATTCATCCATTCTAAAACTGTAGAAGGTCTGTTTTAGATGAAATATGTGTGGCAATGTCTTGACTTGGTACTCATCTTCTAAGGCATTCCATATGCTGAATGTTGTTGGTTCATGTATAACATTTCTTAGCACTAGATTTGTAATGCTCATACTGATAAGATTTCTAGCTCTCTGGTCCTTGTCTAACCACTTAGGATCAGCTAATTCATCTTATTCATCAGTAGTTTCTCATGGACTTAATCTTTGTTCTATTGGCTTCAGAACAGATTCCAGTCCAATGATTTCTAAAGCAGCCAACATTATGTGTTTCCAGATGGTGAAATCTCCTTCCCCATCAAATTTATCAACCTCAAACCTCCCATGTGTTGGTTCCATGTTTCCGTGTAGATATATACTCAGATTTCTACACAGAAAGTTGGTTCTTCTTCACACAAAACACCACAAAGTACTTCCTTTCAACTAAAACTTCCACCTTTACCAAAAAAAATTTCTTGGTAATAAAGTTGACACTTTTAAGTGTTAACCTCGCTCTGATACCATTTGTTGATGTTTTAATTAAGTATTGATGATCCTTTTGTGTGTTCTGTCTTTGTTGTAGAATGATAGATAATGAGGGAGCACACAAGAGATATACGAGTTCCCAAGATCAAGAAGATCATGGTATGTCTCATTGAACAAAAGAACTTGTTACACAATGGCTAATATGAAGAGAGTTATACAACCGAACTAAAAGCCCACTAGAACAAGAGTTTCTCAAGAACCCTAGTGAAGAAAACGAAAACCCAAACCCGGTAAGCTTTCTCTTCTATCTTGTTCTTCTCCTAACTCCTATATGTCCCTTGTTTTCCTCTTCCTTCATAACCACACTTCTCACCTTTCCTCTGCCTCCTCTGTTCTCTGTAAAACAGATTTTGAAGATTGGTGATGTCACAACATGGACCACAGTCCATTTGCACTTCATATTGGGCCTAATAAACTTAAGGCTCAGAGCAACATATTGCCCATCACATCAGATATCTCAAAACGACATCTCACAGTCTATTTTGGTCTTTCTCTTTGTAAACAAAGCCTCTTGGTAGCCATCATTGGTATAATATCTAAATCTAAAGATATGAACCGGAGCTAATCCAAAAAATATATGTGGATATCGATTCGCATCTGGTTTATACCCGGAATTGATCAAGTATCCGAATAAAACAAGATCCAAATAAAACTAACCTATAATCAAACCAAAACAGTAACAGATTTTACATATGTTTAAAAATCATTTTTTCGAAAATACTGACCAGCACTTGATCTGAAGACCAGAACACACACGGCTACCTCTAAGTATATGAAGACTAGTCAGATGAAAAGTTGCATTTGTAATATTTTGGACGAGTAAGAGAAACAATGGAGCAGTCGACACTACGTAATATACTATCCATTCTCTAGAAACTCTTTTAAGCTAAACTCTTTGCTTTCTAAAGACATTATAGTGATTCTTGTTTTTCGCTCATGTAGAGGCTAACATTAACATTGTTAGATATTCATTATAGACTTCCAACTTAAAATTAGTTAGTAATGAATGAATTGACAACTTAATTTATTATATAGAGACTAACATTGTTAAGTATATATATATATATATATATATGTATTTGATTATAATGATCCCTATTTTCTAGAGACTAACATTGATTATATTTATTGTAGTAGACTTTGAACCTGTTTAACGTATTGGAAAAAGATTTCAAGCTACACTTTGCAAGTTCTGTATTTAATACAATTAAATTGGTGGATACAAAAAGATTTTGATAGAAAATATGAAAATCATTCCTAGTTTGTACATTTGCTATTGTTATAACCTGCGACCCAATTTCGCAGTTTTGCGATGGACCTTACTAACTCACAAGCTCAAAATGTTGTTTCCCTGCTGAAGAAGTTGTAGATGATATTGTTCTAAGGTTTTGAAGTTGAGTTTCGGTCCAGTTCACTCGTGGCAACTTTTAGATTTGTCATATCAAGAGCTTTGTGATAGTGTTGGTGTTTGTTTTCATGCTTTGTTGCTCACTTCTTCTATTGTTGAGTCTTTCGTTTGTTAGTTTAGTTTGTTGGTTATTCACGTTTTAGTGAGTATTAGTGTAATTTTTGTAGTTTTTTTCTTTCATTTTTTTCCATATCTTGTTAATCTTTGTAATTGTCTATCAAAACTTCAAAAATATAAAAATTGAACATTCATACAAAACAAGTTTGTAACACTTTTTCTTGATAGAAGCTTTCCTTAAGAAGACAAAAACAAACAATCTCCACTACCTAGATATAAATTGAAACTCCTTTTGAGAAGTTGAACCAAAATTACCTAAATTGACTCTAAAAGACTCTTAACAGTTTCCAAAATAACTAAACCAACTCCTTTTCTGAGGGATATGCGATTATTGCTATTTGAAGAAAGTGCATTATTTCTTATAGTAGAGCTATCTTTTTTATTTATTATTCTCATAATTAAGTAATGGAAATTGATAGAAAAATATTGTGAATAAAGAAATAGAAAATCAAATGGTTGGGAGTTGAAACGTTGGCTTAGAAGTTAGGTAGTTTTTATGAACCAACGATCACCAAACTTTATGATGGAAGAGTATCTCCAAAGGTTTTACAACTATTTTTATATGTTACAAAATTAAACAATTTGTAGTATATAATATTTAACCACTCGACTTAAAAGGAATTTCATCATATGTTTATGCTAAAACTGGAATAAAATAATTTATTTTTCTTTCATTAAAAGCTGTATTTAGATATATTAATATTGTTTCGTCTTCTTTCCACGTTTTATTTATAGGTTTAATTTTCGGAAATATAAATGTTTTTCCTCGAATTAAGTATTTATCTTTGTATTTTGATTTTTATCATAATAACATTTTCTTGTCAACATTTGATCGCAATTAGTCGGTCTTTTGATTTTCGTAAACTAACCACATCCCACTAGACGAAAAAATAATTAATATTTGTTTTAAATTTTAGATATTAAAAAGAAAATTTTGGAAAAAAAGAAAACCATATACAGTATAAATAGGTCCCTTAAGATATAAGAACGAAAGAGGAATTGATTTCGTTCACTAACTACCGAAGCTGTAGCTACCTCCTTCATTCTCTCTTCTTTCACTCTCAACGGTAAGATCTGCCATTTCATCGATTTCTTCTCCTTTATACTACTCTGATCCGTCTCCATTTTGTGAATCCAGAGAGGTCTGTTCATGTCGAATTATAGTTCGTAGAGTAAATTTGTTTAAACTCCCTCTCTCTGTCTCTACTTATGTGGCATTGTGGTCCATGTGCTGTTCATTGTTACCCTGAAGTTTAATTTGTTCGATCCATCGAATTCGTGAGTGTTTCGAATAGACATTAGACTCAGATTGGAAGATTTCGATGTTTGATTGCTGGATCCCGAAGTTAAACAGTTGGCGATCTGATTGCGATTTTATGTTCGATTCTTTGGGTATTTACTGGACTGGATCTGTGGGATTTATCGTTTGAATTATTATTTTGTCTAGTTTCATTGTGAAAATGGCTCGCAAGAAGATCAGAGAGTACGACTCAAAGAGACTGGTGAAGGAACATTTCAAAAGACTTGCTGGTAGAGAGTTGCCTATCAGATCCGTTCAGGTTAGATCGATTTCCCATGAAAAAAGTTTTTGTTTTTATGCCTTGGTTTCTCCGAAATTAATCATTTTTTTATCAGTGAATTAGTTTTTTAAACCTCTATTGATATTTGCTTGGTTGATCTTAGCATTTATATAAAGATTTGTTATTCCCAAATCGTTGTCTATAATAACTGCATGAGCACATTGGCCAGCTACATAATTTGACTATTGTTCTGTTTTTCAGTTCTGACATTGAATAGTGATTTGATCTGTTCTGTGGTGTTAACGATTGACTCATCTGTATGTCTTTAGATTAACCAAGAGACTGATCTGAATGAGTTAGTAGAGAGGGAACCTTGGCTCTCGTCTGAGAAGCTTGTGGTGAAACCTGATATGTTGTTTGGAAAGCGTGGCAAAAGTGGTCTGGTTGCGTTAAAATTAGATTTCGCTGAAGTAGCCACTTTTGTGAAAGAGCGTTTGGGCAAAGAGGTACTTTTGTTGCACTAAGAACATCTTCCCGTAGCTAGTTTGTTGTTTCCTTCCCTGTACTCGTGCTTGAGCTTTTATCTACCTATCATTTACAGGTGGAGATGAGTGGATGCAAAGGACCCATAACAACATTCATTGTTGAACCATTTATTCCACACAATGAGGAGTTCTATCTTAACATTGTCTCTGATAGACTTGGCTGCAGCATAAGCTTTTCAGAGTGTGGAGGAATTGACATTGAGGAGAACTGGGACAAGGTATTTTGGATGGATTTATTTCCAGTGACAGTTTCAGTATCTCCTTATCGTATAGTGGATAAATGAGTCAAATTTTCACTCTCTGTAGGTCAAGACCATAATCATACCAACTGGATCCTCCTTAACATCTGAGATATGTGCACCTCTTGTTGCAACCCTTCCTTTAGAGGTATATTGAAGCTGAATATCAATGAAATCTGAAGTTTTCATTAAACATACTATCAAATTTGGACTTGCAATGTGACTTAAAAAATTTCGACGTACAGATCAAAGGGGAACTTGAAGATTTTATTCAAGTTATTTTTACCCTATTCGAAGGT
>JAKUCM010008795.1:0-26040 GCA_023374145.1 Lepidium sativum | reverse complement strand
TCTATTTGCATCTTCGACTAAGCGATAAAAGATATTGGAAGATATGGTGGGAGGTTTTTCAGTTAAAAATTTGTCGCAAACTCGGTGGGAAAGTCTTGTTGAATATGTCAAGCCAATAAGCAAGCTCCAAAAATAATAAATGCTCTCATTCATATAGCGGAAAACAGTGATGATCCAAAAGCCCAAAGTGATGTTGAGTGTCTTGCGACAAGTGAAACACATGGGATTGGAAATTATGAATTTTTATTGTCTATGGTGATTTGGTACAAAATTTTATTTGCCGTCAACATTGTAAGCAAGAATTTGTAGTCACAAGACATGAACATTGAAGTTGCAGTTTCCCAATTAAAAGAACTTGTTTCTTTTTTCCAAAATAGAGATAGTAGCTTTGAAAGTGCAAAATCAGATGCTAAAGTTATAACATAGTCTATGGAAACGGAAGCTATATTTTCAACTAAGGAAAAACATGTTATCAAAAGAAAAGGAAAATTTGGTGAAGAATCAGAGATAGTTGATGAAACTGTGAATTTATCTCCAGAAGAGAACTTTAGAATAAATTATTTCAACAATCATTGGAGATTAAATATCTTCTTTGGGCAATTATTTTGCAACTTTGTTTCGATACAAATCCGATATCATTCCTGCAAATTCAATTAAAACCTCAAGATATTAATCAAGAGAGACAAAACAGTTATATGCAAAACATAGGAACAACGCTTATTACCCAAAAGCATTCACCTAATTGTAGAAATCCTCAATAAATATACGACACCGATGAGATGTAGAAGAGCAAGGAACATAATAAAACCCATATATGGACATTTTTGTTGGAGAAAGAACATATCTTTGAGGATATCTTTCGACGAAATTACACTTCCAACTTCAAGCACCTCAACGTCTTCGATCATGTTCTTTAGTACTAAATGCAAATTGAATCATTTTGGAGAACATAAAATAGGAAATAATTAAGTAGATCATGCTATTTTTCTTGTCTATTGTAATGCATTGATTGTTTGCCATTTCCAATAGAGGATATTGTTTTTTAACATTCGTTTCAATTTTGTAAGAACTGAAGAATAAGAAAGAATAAGAGTGAGTGGATTTTTTGTTATCAATAATGAAGAAGAAAGATTATGTTAAATGTTATCAACATTCTGGAGATTTTTTCTAGAAAACGTGGGAAGTCATGAAAAACGTATTTAATCCCTTTTTGTTTTATTTTCCGATAATTCTATATAACAGAAAGTATTTAACGTGTAATTAAACGTGATTTCATTTCCTTAACTAGTTATTCAAGTTCTAAAATAATAATTTTCATTGCTAAATATTGTAAATATTTTCAAATAAAGATTGTTAAGAAAATGGACTTCCGTTCTAATAATAATAGATAAATAGATGGGCATATATTGTTTGTTTACTTACTTGCTATATTGATTTTCTTTTTCTTTTTTTTTTGCACACCTAATTGTTTTCTTCGTAGCTTCTTGTTTCCTTAAATTGCTTCTCTTTGCTTGTTGACTTCCTTGCTTCATTACTTCTTTGGTTCTTCCTGTACACATGTGTGCGTCTTTATTTACCTCCTTGTGTACTTATGTGTTTGTTTCTTTCTTTGGTTTTCTTGCGTGCTTTTTTGTTTATTTCCTTGTGTGTTTGTGTATTTTTTTTATATTTTTTTCTTTGGTTTCATGCTTATTTTCAATTGGTTCCTTGTGTGCTTGCTTGAATCTTTCCTTTGTGTGCTTCTTTGTTTTTTCATATTTCTTCTTTGGTTCCATGCTTTTGGTTTTCTTCTTTGGTTTTATGCTTTTGATTGCTTTATATTTCTTTTCTTGAAATCTTGTGTATTTTTTTGGTTCCTTCCCTTTTATGCTTACTTAGTTACATGATTCCTAACTATTTCTTTGATTCTTTTTTTTGGCACTTAAGAAATCTTCTAAAAAGTTTTGAAACTATTATGAACTAGAAGACATGTATGCTTACTTCTGTAGCTTTTTGCTTGTTTTATTGTAGGAAAGCTATGCAGAGAAAACTCACTTTTGGGATTGAAGGATAAATGAATTTTAGAGAATCACAAGGACCAAGTGATAAAGTGGTCTTGCTTATCAAATAGTTTCATAAGGTTACAAAGATTTATGAGAATATAGATGAAAAGTGAAATCATGAAAATCAAGACTCAATTTTACTTTGTTTTCACAATCTTTTTTGTTTTTTTTTGTCAATAAATTTCACATAATCTAACATTTTATATTTTTGCTTCTCAGGTTTGCATTCTTCAAAGTAGATTGTTTACGATTAGTGTTTTCAAGGTAAGTTCTTGCTTGAAAGTAATTTTGTTTGCTTGAGTGTCTCTGCAAGTTTCTGCATTATTGTCAAATTACTTCTAAACTAGTTTCCAAACGGTCTCATGACTACATGGGACCATGGAGCATATATAACACATAAAATTTGGAGAGGAGCAGCAAATACTTCTACAAAAAGTCTGGGTTTTCTAATTTTATGTCACAACTTTATTTATATTATCAACTATGCTTTCTGTTTTCTGATGAACAACATATTGATCATCTACTTCGAGTCATCTCTAACCCAACTCCATGTTTCCTTACAACAAACCACTTTATAAAAAAACTTCATAAATTTGATAAATTCAAAAAAAATAAAAACTAAACCACTTTATAAAAATATCTTTGTATTTCATTTCTCTATTTATGTGGTGTAATGTAATATTATTAAACAATATATGTTCAATTTTTGATAATATTTATAATTTTCTAAAAAAACTATTGTTAAAAATAAATTAAATGAGTGAAATCTATAACTATTAAAACTAAAAAGGTTTTATTGAAATTTTTTACCTAATAGAAAAGAGAATAGGCTTGCATTATTATTTTTGAAGTAGAAATGTAGTAATTGATTGAAGAAGAAATGGAAGGAAAAATGAAGTAACTTTATTTTAAAGTAAAATATGGAGGAATGGGTTGAAGATGGTCTTATGTGTTTTGCAAGTTAGTAACATGTGTTTGTAGAGGAGATGACAAAAGATGAAGAAGGCAAAAGGGCAAAAGCAAAATTGAACAAAGATCATCTGATAATCTTTTATTTTTCTTTCAAGTCTTTGCATATTTGAATGCATACTTATAAGCACATGTTCAATACTTAATGAGTTACATGAGTGTTTTATTTTCTTTCATTTAGGTGATGAAAAAAAGTAGAGATGGAGAAGGGCAAAAGATGGAGATTGAACAAATATAATATGATTTATCTTCTTTTTAGGTTTTTATATACTCGAATACAGACTTATAGACATATCTTTAAGTTTTTAATGAGTTAAAAAAATGTTTTATCTTCTTTCATTTAGGTGATGGTGGAGATGGCAAAAGGTGGAGATAGCTGAGGGGCAAAAGCAAGATTGACCAAACACCATTTCATAATTTTCTCTCTTTTCAGGTTTTTTCTTATTCGAATGCAAACTTTTTTTTCTTTTTATCAACTGGTCTAGTGGCATTTAATCCCCTTTTTATATTGTAGGTAAGAAGTTCGAACTTTGATGTCTAAGGATTTGTAAAGAGAGCACTATCATTGGTCCACCTGACCTTAGTTTCGAATGCAGATTTAGAGACACATTTTCAAGTTCTTATTGAGTTACAAAAATGTTATTTTGTTTCATTTAGGTGATGATGAGGTCATTTATGAAGAAATTGGGTAAGGATGTCCGCTTACGGAAAAACTATTTTGTTATTATGATACATTTTATGTGATTGATAAACTATAGAGATTTTGTGTGATAAATATATCTATATTTTTTAATTAAATCAAATTTTGTACCAATTTTTTTTTCAATAATCAATGAAATGAAATTGGGAAAATACTTAAGTAAGAAAATGAAGAAAATTAGTTCACTCTCAGATTTCATAACATCTTCCCATAATGTATTCATGCTTTTCATAAATAAATTTAATTACTGTATTTTTTGAACAATGCAACATTTTTTAATAATACGGTTAATATCCAATTATAAAATGATGTGGGAGATAATAAGCAAATAAAAGAATTTGCTGAGTATTCAAATGATCCATCCCAAATTAGTAATAAATTGACCTATCAATTATTTTGGGTTCGAATGGCAATCGCTTTCAATAGGTTTCACTTTCTTCTACAACAAACCCTAACGTACTAATTTGGTACAATGCTGAATATATTTTTTGAAAATTGTTTTGTCTATCCTTTAATTTGCATATATGATTGAAAATTATGATTAATTGTTGAGACAACCTTTTTTTGAATATTATGCATGAATTATTTTTTATTGATATATTGTATCACAACTAACCGACTTATTAATTAAATTCAATACATAATATAGGAAGAAAAATTTGATGGTTATATATATAAGTGCGCTGGTTTTGAATTAATTTACTATCTATTACTTATAATTCATCAAAAAAAAATTATTTAGATTCTATTATCATATGATTATTTCTGTGATTAAAAATAAAGACCAATTAGTTGACAAACAAAATAAAAGAAAAAGATAACAAAGACCAACCATATCTTTATCTTAAAATTTGACTGCCTAATGACTTGTTTCTAAAATATAAATCAATTCAAGTTGTAGTATTTTTTTTTCATTTGAGTTGTAGTTATTCTTTTTTGGTTGCTTTATCAAGTTATATATCTCATATTTTATATGATAAGGAATAATACCAAAAACAAAAACATTTTTTTGAAATCATAAATTATAATATAGAACAGGTAGTACATAATACAATGGTACAGTAACTTTACAAAATACTCCAACCTCTTATCGGTAATAATATGAACGACATTTAAAAGAAAAAGAATTCATAATCTCAACAGTGACTATTTCTTCGTTCGTATCTCAATTGTAAAAGTGACTTCCCAAGCTCCACGAACCGCCATGGCTCTAACCAATTTCCACCTATAAGTTTTTTCGTATTGGTGGGTTTTGGCTTCAATCGGAGTAATTAGGGTTTTCTCTCAGGCGATCGGAGGTATTTTCCTCAATCTTGGAACGGTAGCTTATTCAATTGATAAATTGAGGCATATAATTTTGTTTTTTCTTTTCTTTTCTAGTGTTGTAATTTTAAGTTATGTCGTACGATTCAGTTTTGTTTAAAGTTCGTCTTCCTCTGGTGTGAAGAGAACCACTTGTTGCTTCGCTCTACTCCGAAAAAATTTCCCTCGGAGCAATAAACCCTGGAGAATCAGAGTTCTGTCATCTGTGTCAGGGTTAAGCAATTGTTTCCATATTCATCGCTCATTAATCCTGAAGATGGAGACCGACTCGCCTCTTTTTGGTTCATTTCCTCCCAGCTTGCATGATTTGGTCCTCGAGGTATTATTGTTTTAGCTTGTGCTTCCCAAACTATTGCTGTATCATATGGATTTTGTTTTATAGTAGCCGTGATTGGTTTGACTTAAACGCACTGTGACTGCTTGGAGTTAAAGTTTGTCTTTTGTTTTGCTGCAGAGGCTTGCTGCTGTCGGGGTCCCTAAAAAATATTGCTCTAAACGTGGCCTAGTGGAATATGTGAGAGCTAACCAGTCCAAGATTTCAGAGTTAGTCTCTGCTCTTTTACCTACAGATGAGGATGTTAAACAAGGATTAAAAGATGCTAGGGAACGGTCTAGAAAGTCTGCTGTGAGTCCTAGCATGAAAAAGAGGTTCAGAGAGAGCATGAATATGCTGCAATGGTTGATGTTCCAGGATGACCCTGATGTTTCTTTGAAGAGTCTTTCAAAATTACATCTTGATCAGAGAGGTGTTTGTGGCTCTGTCTGGGGACACAATGATATAGCGTATAGGTGTAGGACATGCGAGAATGACCCAACTTGTGCAATTTGCGTGCCTTGCTTCCTTAATGGGGATCACAAACACCACGATTATTCGATCATCTACACAGGTGGTGGTTGTTGTGATTGTGGAGATGAGACAGCATGGAAACGGAAGGGTTTCTGCTCAAATCATAAAGGCTCTGAACAGATTCAACCCCTCTCAGAAAATCTAGCAAATTCAGTTGGGCCTGTACTTGATGCCCTTTTTGCTTCATGGAATAACAGACTCTTATCTGCAGAAAGTATTGTTCCAAAAGATGCTAGATCCAACGATACTCTTTTAATACTCCAAAAGATGTCAAATAAGCTGACATTTGTGGTGGTTGAAATGCTTTTGGAATTTTCTAAGTCCAGTGAGAGTTTGCTTAGTTTTGTTTCTAGAAGAATTATCTCCTCAAGTGGTCTCTTGAATATCCTGGTAAAAGCTGAGAGGTTCTTGGACCAAGATGTTATGAAAAAACTACACGACTTGTTCCTCAAATTAATAGGAGATCCAGTCTTTAAGTCTGAATTTGCAAAGTCATTTGTGAGTTACTATCCAGTTGTCATAAGGGAAGCGGTTAAGCAGGGTAATGATAATGCTTTTAAGAAATATCCGCTACTGTCCACATTTTCTGTTCAAATCCTCACGGTGCCAACTCTGACCCCGTTTCTGGTGAAAGAAATGAATTTGCTAGCTATGCTTTTGGGATGCCTTGGTGATATCTTTCTTTCTTGTTCTGGGGAGGATGGTGTGCTACAGGTAAACAGATAGTTCTATCTTTATTTGTTTGGTCTAGTTACACTTTTTATCCGCTAGTGTCTTTAATGTGATAATTTGTATTGCCGCTTTCATTATGTTCACTATGAAAGGTATCTGACGGTTTTATTTGTAGGCTACAAAGTGGGAACGGCTGTGTGAAACAAGTGACCGTGTGATTGGAGACTTGAAATTTGTTACTAGCCATTCTGTAGTTTCTAAGTATGCAACACATGAACAGCGGGAGTTATCAAGATCATGGTTGATACTCTTGACCTTTGCTCAAGGAATGAATCCTCTTAAAAGAGAAACTGGTATCCATATTGAAGAAGAAAATGAGCAAATCCATTTGTTCTTTATTTTGGGTCATTCCATAGCTGTTATTCACTCACTGTTGGTTAATGGTACGTATTCTACTACCAGTGATGAAGAAACAGACAATGAAAGAACTACCAAGGCAGAACTGAATAAGTGTGATGGAAATGGAGAAAGGTATGCAAAAGTTGGGAGATTGTCTCATGAAGATTCCGTATGTACTGCGATGGTAAGCAACAGCTCCTTTGATAGTTCGATGACCTCTGAAGTTCATAAAAGTGACCCTTTTCATACCCTCCTTCCTTCTTCTGCCATAAGGTTAATACGGGAATGTTTGAAAGTTCTGGAGACATGTTTAGGAGATGATGAAGGTATATCAAAGTTTCTTTGTAAGTTATTTTCTCCTAGTGACAGAAATATACCTGGCAGAAAGATGCCTTGGCCAAGGAGAGAGTTGTTAAGGGTTGAAACTGGAAGAAATGTATCTAGTGGTCTTGCCAGTTCTAGTAGAGATCCGATTACTGGCTTATCACCTCTATGCGGCGATATAGAAACAAATCTTAGCTTGGATAATATCGGTGGACTGGATAGAGAGGTTCAGACAGGTGTTGCAGTTGGTTCTAAGGGAGTATCTTGCGACTCTGCTGATTCGACAAAGAATGCATCAGGAGTACATATACTTGGTCTGTGTGAGTGGCCGGATATTGACTATGATGTGAGCTCGCAGGCCATATCAGTTCATCTACCATTACATCGATTGCTCTCTTTGCTTATAGAAAAAGCATTAAGGATATGTTATGGAGAATCTGGATTGCACCCCGGAATCAGTATTAGTAATGAGATCCCACATGCAGACTTCTTCAGCTCTGTGATAGGAGAATTCCATCCTTACGGATTTTCTGCGCTCATTATGGAGCATGTTCTTCGGGTGAGGGTGTTCTGTGCCCAGGTTATTGCTGGAATGTGGAAGAAGAATGGGGATTCTGCATTAGTATCTTGTGAGTGGTATCGATCAGTTCGTTGGTATGTATGAATACTGTTATTACTTGAAGTGCTGTAATTCATTATTTGCTCGCATGTTTAACTAGATGCATATTTGAAAATTAGTAAACTGGCTGTCAAAAGATTACTTGTTTGTCATTCTAGTTGTTTCCATGTACAGGTCAGAACAGGGACTTGAGCTTGATCTATTTCTTCTGCAATGTTGTGGTGCGTTAGCTCCTGCAGATTCTTATGTTTATAAGCTTCTCAATCGATATGGACTCTCGAGCTATCTTTCACGAACTCCGGATATAACAAATGAGTATGTATCTATTATTCTCTTATCTATAATTGGTATTGGTACAAAGGTGTAATACTTCTGTTATATTTCACACTGTGAGCTATCTCCTTCAAGATAATTGTGTTTTCATTAAGAGATCAACTATCTTGAAGCAGAACAAGCACTTTGTCTTCTCAATCTCATGTTTATTTATTGCTAGGTTGTCAGTCAGACCAACTCTCTTGTATCTAAATATTTGACCACCATTTGGTTTTCTTGCCTCAGTTTTGCATAATTCTTATGTTAAATTTATTGTCAGGTACGAACCAGTTTTGGTCCAGGAAATGCTTGCTCTTATGATACAGATTCTGCAAGAAAGGCGATTTTGTGGTCTTTCTACTGCTGAAAGTGTGAGAAGAGAGATCATCTTTAAGTTAGCCACTGGAGATTTCACTCACAGTCAGTTGGTCAAATCATTACCACGTGACCTGTCCAAGTCGGATGAGCTCCAGGATGTCTTAGATGATGTTTCAGTCTATTCTAATCCATCTGGCATGAACCAGGTCTTGATACTTACCCATATGCTGGAATCACCTTGACGGTGATATGCAATGTTAAAATCACTTGACATTAGTTCTTTGGCAGGGAAAGTATTCACTACGGTCAACTTGCTGGAAGGAATTAGATCTCTACCATCCTCGTTGGCATTCTAGGGAATTGCAATCTGCAGAAGAAAGATTTTCGCGCTATTGTGGAGTGTCTGCATTGACTACTCAGCTGCCTAGGTGGAGAATGATTTATCCGCCTCTAAAGGGGCTTGCTAGAATAGGCACTTGCAAAGCCACATTTGAAATTATTTTCTCTGTTTTACACCACGCACTACAGAGTGGTACATCTGTTAAATCACGCGCTCCAGATGGCGTTCTCATATCTGCACTACACTTGCTCTCGTTATCATTGGATATTTGTACTCAGCAGAGAGAATCTAATATTCAGGCTTTTTGCTTAGAAAGTTCACTTCCAATTCTCGAGTTAGCTGGTCTGGAATTAAGTGGCATAAATCAAGGGACAGAAAAACAAAGTATGTTGTCTCTGCTTGTTTCGTTAATGAGAACCCGTAAGGACGATGGCCTTCATCAATTTCCAGAGGCAGGCAGTTGCAATATTTCGTCCTGGATTGGAAATCTGCTGAAGAAGTTCAGTGCAATTGATTCTGTTTGTATGAACCTATTGCAAAGTCTTGCCCCAGAGGTGGTCGGTCAATCTGGCTTTGATAAAGTTACGTCCGGCTCTGCTTCTGATGAAAAACGCAAGGCTAAAGCAAGAGAGAGGCAGGCTGCTATTATGGTAAGATCCTAAAATTTTAATGCACAGGTTTGACAAAAAACTGGTAGCCATTAATGTAGGATCGTGAACTTTAACATATGAGGGCTTTTTTCACTTCGTAACTGGTCTGGTTCCTGCATGTTAATGTTGCTCCCTGTGGATAAACATCAACAGAGCATGCAGGATGCAGACATAAATGTCTGGTATTAGAAGACTTTTTGGTACAAGACAATTTAAATTGTTCTTACCTTCGTTATTCCAACTCTTATCTACAGGAAGAATTATTAAGTTCCAGAATATGCTAATTATGGTTATTCTAACTTGCATGCAGGCAAAAATGAAAGCTGAACAATCAAAATTCTTGTCTACATTGAGTTCCAGCATGGATGATAATGATGATGATCCGATATCTGAAAATGAAACAAGTGATTCTGTGATGGATCGTGATTCAGAAGCTGCAGTCCGTGAAGTTTGCTCTCTCTGCCATGACCCAGATTCCAAAGACCCTGTTTCTTTCTTGATTTTTCTGCAGGTTAGTCGCATAGAAGATGCTATAATTGTGACTGTTAATGTTAAATAGACATATCCAAGGAAGGTTTGTTTTGCATCATGCTTAATGATCTCATTTCTTCCTGCAGAAATCCAAACTACTGAGTTTTGTGGATAGAGGCCCTCCATCTTGGGATCAAGGTCCAGAGTCTGAAAAGAAGATATCTGTTGATGAAGCTCCTGATCTTTTGAGAATGACAGATAGTTTAATAATGAGTTCTCCTCATGTGCTGCAAGTGTCTGATGTTGCAACCTCTGAGTCTGTTACTGATTCTGTGCTCGAATCTATAAAAGTTCGCCTTATAGGTAATGGTCAGACAGAGAAGAGGTCTAGCGATGGGAGTGGAAAAGATGCATCAAACATGGAATCATTGGAGATAGCGATGTATCAATCTGTTCGTAAAAGTATTGAAAATATGATGAATCAAACCCTTGCATGTGTAGATCATCGACAGCATGAAGCTGAAAGTAGTTCAAAGAGAAATTCTGTTGGTGGTACATCTACTTTGCAAGTTAGATTTCCTTATATTCGACCAAGAAAAGCCTCCAGGCGTCCTGATGTCTTTTCAGATGGGTTTCACCCTACTGACTGTGATGGGGTTTATCTTTCATCATGTGGACATGCTGTGCATCAAAGCTGTCTTGAACGGTATTTAAGCTCGTTAAGGGAAAGGTGAGCCATCTTTGATTTCCTTGTAGTCGTAAGTGAGAAACAAAAACTGTAATCTGTTTGTAGTTGCTTTTTCTTTTCCTACCTATTGTGCCTAATTGATAATTTTCCTTCCTTGATTTACAGTTGTGGTAGTAACATTACATCTAAAGCTCCTTTTTGTTTGTATGGTGTAGGTCTGGCAGAAGAAGTGTCTTTGAAGGTGCACATATTGTGGATCTAAACCAGGTATTTGCGTGACCAATATAGAGATGTTTTTCCGAAGCTTTAATTTACTCCTGAAGCCTTAACATTGCTTAATTCTGGCAGGGAGAATTTCTCTGTCCTGCATGCCGCCGACTAGCAAATTCTTTTTTGCCTGCATGTCCTGGAGATCTATATTCTGTTCCAAAGCTACAAGAATGTCCTCATATGTTAGGTAAATCAGATTCGCAAACGCCTTCTCTTTGGCTCTCCAAAGCGTTGTGTCTACTAAGATCTGCTGCTGAAGTAATTGAAGATGGTGATAGTGTTAAAAGAGTTTCTCTGCCGGGAGATGAACTAAGAAGGAAAGATCTTGAATCTGTCTCTAACAAGCTCTGGAATTTTTATTTTTCCAAGCGACAGGAAGAATTTTCAGAAAGTCCATGGCTACCACAATCAATCGTCATGTGGGACACCCTTAAGTACTCTCTTATTTCAATGGAAATTGTTACTCGTTGTGCAAAGAATTCAATGCAACCCGTCTACTGTATTGACCTCTTGTATGAAGAGTTTAAGTCCTCTAGGGGGACCGTGTTGTCACTCTTATTACGAGTGGTACAGAGCACCCGAATAAAGAATGCTATTCATGTTCGTCAGAGATTTATGGGTTTGAACCATCTTGCAGAGTCTGTATGCTCTGGAATTTCAAGTAGTTCTTCCAGCAGCATATTTGAAAGTGAAGGTACTTTTTCTCCAACTCTCAGAGAAAATGAATAACACCGAAATGTTTCCTACATGGGATGTACTCTAGTCTGTATACATATTCCCATTCATCCATGAAATAGTTGCTACGTGTAGATCTTTCTCACAGAAAATTTGCCATCTTTTCAGGCACAACAGGTGCATTGAAGAATATAAATCTGCTCTGGAATCGAGCATCTGATCCAGTTCTTGCCCATGACCCATTTTCATCGCTGATGTGGGCGCTCTTTTGTCTCCCTTTTCCTTTTCTCACATGCGAAGAATCTCTATTATCTCTTGTGCATATTTTCTACAGTGTCTCTCTTGTTCAGGTATGGAACATTAGTTCTGTGTATATATATACGAATTTTGCTCTTAAGACTCACTTTTTCTAATCTTGTTGTCTTTGGCGCAGAGTGTAATTGCTTATTGTGCATGTTGCCGAAGTGACATGAGTGAGTTGAGTTTTGAGGAAAACCTGCTTAATGACATCTCCAACGCTTTGAGAGAAGCAGGTGGGTGGGAGTACGTCAGGTCTAACAATATGGATTTATCATGTGATATAAAACACACAATCCGTAGATTTAGTCTTCCTTTCTTGAGACGATGTGCATTGTTGTGGAAGCTATTGAAATCTACTCCTGGGAAGTTTCATGAAGAGGCAGATAATTTCAATTTGCCCTCTGAGTCCACCACGGACAATATGGATTTCATGTACAGTCTCCAATCTGAGCTGGATCATGCGTACGAATTGGAGAAGATGTTTAAGATTCCGCATATAGATACCATTCTCAATGATGGACTCCTTCGGTCATCAACAAACATATGGCTCAAGCATTTTCTGAGGGAATTCAACAGAGGTAAAAGGTCCATTTGCATCACCCCTGTAGTTCCTTTCCAGCTAATGAAACTACCCAATGTATACCAGGACCTACTGCGAAGGTTTGCAGTAACATCTCTCTCTGGTTTTTGCACAAGTTTTTTCCTATTCAATGAGAATATCTCTAATCAAGAAGCATGTTATTGTGTTAGGTGTATAAAAAAACCTTGTAGCAACTGCACGAAAACCATCGAGGAACCTGCATTATGTCTTCTGTGTGGAAGATTATGTTCACCCATATGGAGACCTTGTTGCAGGTATTTGCTTCACTTTCACTAGTCTCCAATTAGCGATCGTTTTGCTCCAACTTGTTATCTGTTTAGAGAACCAACTAACTATGTTCGAACATAACCTCACAGAGAAAGTGGTTGTCAAACTCATGCAATTACCTGTGGTGCTGGTACAGGTGTATATCTTCTGATAAAGGTATCGCGTCTCTCTCTCTTGCATCTAGCTTCTGTCTTTTATATATTTGATTGTATATGTATGGTTTATGCATTATTATTAGTTACTTAACAAACAATCCTTTTCATTTTTTTATAGCGGACCACAATTTTGCTACAAAGATTTGCAAGACAATCACCTTGGCCATCTCCTTACTTGGATACATATGGTGAAGAGGTAGACCTACAAAGATTTGTTTTCTTATGACACTGACGATTATGATCTTTGTTGATTCGGATGTTTCTGTGCTATGGACATTGATTTTTGGTACAGGATATTGACATGAATAGAGGAAAACCACTATACCTGAACGAAGAACGTTATGCTGCTTTAACATATATGGTAAATGTTTTGACTCAACAATCTAAAGAAAAAGCTTTTGTTTGTATGTTAATAAATCATGTGATTGCTTTGTAATCACTTGTCAGGTTGGTTCTCATGGACTTGATCACAGTTCAAAAGTTCTTGGTCAAACCACAATTGGAGCCTTCTTAACGTAAAATGGTCTTTGTGCTCTCTTTCTGAGACTTGGGTTGTTTGTGTGAGATCATATGCATATATGTTGCTTTGAGATCATACATTAAGAATTTGAAAGCTTTTCTGTTGACTTATTTAATATTTCTGTCACTTTTGTTTTATTTGTGGTCATCTTTGTAAATAAGAGTATTTTCTTTGCGGTTGCATAGGTTTTCTGGCGGATTTGCATATTCTGCTTTACTTTATTAGACCAATCTTCTTATATAATCCAAATAAATGCACAAACTAACATGATTTTATTATTGTGAAAATAAGTTTATATGCCACGTGATACAGAGCGAGTCAACACCTAGTGTAATATAAAAATAAAATAAAAATTAAAGAAACTACAGTTATAAAGAAATTATAAGAGCAAATGGCTCATAGCTATAGACGGTAAGTCCACATAAGACAGCTCATTTGTACAACCAGAGACCAAATTCCCCACCTACATTACGTAGGAATTTGGCTATTGGGCCGGGCAGTTGTGGCCCAATATAATTTGTCGTTTGACAAAAAAAAAGAGAAATTATAAGAAAATTATGTTAGTAGAGAAAAAATTATAATTCAAGATATACTTTCAAAATTTAAATACAATAAAAAGTAAATATACTTTTTTTCTACCCGTGTATATGCATGTTCTAATCTAGTTTAAAATGATCTTAAATAATATTCCAAATGTCTATACAGGCTTGTCTTCTTCAGATGCTAACTCGGATGTTTCAGTTTCATTATCCGGCTGCTTCTCTTTTGCAGATGTAAACTCAAGCTGTCTTGATTTGATTCCAGCTGTTCTTTTAGCTCTTAACCGATATGGTGGAGACATATTATAAACATTTCCATTTGATCCTAGTTTATCATCATCATCCCTACAAGTATCAGTTGTCTCGAACAATAAACTTTCTCTACCATCCGAAGAAATCTCTGAACTATTTTTACTTTCTTCTTTTTGATCAGCTTCCTTAACTCCACCAATAGCAACAACATCATTATCTGTTTTACCTGCCAAAACAGCCTTTCGCTTCTTCCTAAATATAGAAGGTGTGCTTGGAAAAGTCCTAGCAGCTTCTCTCAAGAAAGATTCAAGGCTTCTCGTTGCAGTCAAACCACTGTCTCTGTTACATGGTGGAGTGATCACGCTGAATGGTGATGCAGCACTAGGACTACAACCACTATCATATCCATACAGACGTCGTAAATCCGCTTCTGATGGACAGTAAAAGTCTAGAGGAGACTTATAGCATAAATTACCATGCTTTGGAGTTCCAAGCCCATTTTCTTCTTTCCTCTGATTTGATCTCTCGACATAAGCGTTTGAGTTGATTCTGAATTTTTCTGAAACTGGTCCCGGATAAGGCAACTGATGCTTGTACTCAACAGCAGCTGGAGAACAAGCATATCCATTATCACCAATTCTTCGTGAAACAGCTACTTCTTCAAGCAGAGCTGAAGAAGATTTTAAATGGTCTCTTACAGCTCCATCTGTATTTCCTGAAGAAATTTGGGTAGCTGAATCAGAATCCTTCAAAGATTTTGTTGCACTAGACTGCTTGGAATCACTATCTCCATCAGCAAAATCATCCGGAATGCTGAACTTGGTTGCTAGCGGTGGCAAGCTACCAGTTGCTAGATAGAATTCTAACTTTTTCTTCAGTGAACTATTCCAATGGTTCTTTATGGCGTTATCAGTCCTGCATAAAATCAGGTAGACTACTTTACGTAAAAAGTAGCAATAAGCCAATAACTGTTTGAGACATTTAAACATGTGAAGAACTTTTGTTCTTTTCAGGCGTTAACTTTTTCAATTACATTTAACAAGAAAGTATACCTTCCAGGTAAGACCTTAGCAATTTCCGCCCATTTGTTTCCGTGAATTCGATGAGCATTTAAGAGAGCAGATTCCTCTTCTGTGGTCCAAGCATCTTTTCTTATACCAGGGTTTAAATGGTTGTGCCACCTGTAATCATAAACACATTGAGGCTTCCAAATTCAAAGGAGGCATAGACTCTATTCTTCTAATGATTAATATCCTCATCTTTATAACCTTTCTCGACACTGCTTCCCAATACGACCTGGTAAAGACTTGGCGATAATAGACCATTTGGCAGGTCCATACTTTTTAACAAGTTCATTAATTTGATCATCCTCCTATAAAATCACAAAAGGACAGAATTTTAAAGCTCACAAATTTTACAGGTAAGAAAAGCTTACAAAGTATCCGAACAGGATAAGAAGAAAGAACCTCTTGAGTCCAAGGTCCTTTAACAAGCTCTGGGTTAAGAACTTTTTGCCACCGGTGCAAGCATTGGACTTCTGTTCTATCTGGGAAGGATTCCGCTACGAGATAAAATACACTTAATAAAACAGCCAGAACAATGCCCAAGACCAACTACTTTAACATTTAAAAGAAAAATAAATTAAGGTTCACTTGCAATGTGCAGAGCAGAGATTATGTTTACCAATAAAATTCTAAGCAGATTAAAAATTATGGAGGTAATAAACACCAAGAAGAGATTCATAGATACAAAATCTAACAAATTATCCATAGGTTCATCATTACAGGACCAATAATCTTATTAAATGTGTTGCAGCACAGATGCTACTACAATTGCAGGAAATAGAATCAGGAAAATAAACTTACCTATTTTCTTCCACCTCTTCCCATTATACTTGTCAACTGCCCCTCTAAGTGTTTCATCCTGAATAGTGAAAGAAACCAATCACAGGTCATATACATATATAATACATCCATATATAATACATCCATATATATACACTTATTCATGTCTATACAAGATACAATGAGGTCACTCTACACATCAAATAAAATTTGAAACTGAGAACCCGGAAATTAGAAACAAAAGCAACCACTAACCTCCTCTGGAGTCCAACCACCTTTTGCTCGTCTCATAGGGCCACTAGTCCTCCTGCAATTAACATTAAAACATTGCAGCGAGAATGAGTTCGGTGCAAAAATCATAGTTTTAACTAATAAGTAAGTCATCAAAGCACATCTTTCCAATCAAGCAAAAAAAATTCACAAAAAGTTGTATACATTCACAGATAGATGATATGAAACAGACAATAGTAATACTACCGTTGAGTTGGAGATGCTGTGGTAGGAGTTGAGATTTCAGGTGACGTGAGGAAGAAACTGCCACTGCCTTCGGATGAGCAAGACGCAGCAAATGGTTGCTTATTCTCCATACATTGAATCTCAATTCCCAGTTCACATCTTTCCTCCTAAAGATCCCACCGCCCATTAATAATAATATAACCAAACATCCAGAAAAGACACAGGGACATGGGATTTAACACGAAGTGTAGAAAAAACGGATCTTCCAATCCAAAATCGAAAACCATAAAAAAGCACACGGCCCCAAAACAGAAGCCAGAACTCACATACCCGGAAATTCAGTAACTCACCCCTTATCTTTTCATAATATATTTAGGGTTTATAGAACTATGTAATCAATAGAAACAAATAAAACTTTCTCCAAGGCCGTAAAACGTGTGCCGATTAAAAAACAACAACCGTGATCTCACACCACAGTAGAAGAAAAGCTACAATCTGATCACAAGGATTGAAAACCCTAATCAGATTCGAGGAAAAGCCTGACCTTATTCGGCGACCAAGTCGCTAGATTCGAACTGGAACTCATCGAGATAGACAGCTGGAAGAATTCGCGAGCAAGCCAAGAGGAGTAAGAAGAAGAAGAAAAACGTTAAGAAAAACGTTAAGTTATTCGAAAAAACTTTGCCCGTTGAACGAGAGAGAGAGATAGAAGCCTAAGAGAGAGAAAAAGAATTGAGAAAAGGGGTAAAACTGATATTGTAACGAATACTTACTTCTTCCGCGGCTTCCGCCGACGTTACCGTTACTTTCCTCCGTCAGTACTAACTGACCGGTTTACGACAAACCGACTCAAATGTCCCTAATTATCGATTGAAAACTACTGGTTTTTTTTTTTTTTTTTTTGTCAACTAGTCTACTGTCTTTTAAATACCCTCCTATTATTATAGGTACGGGGTTCGATCCCTGATGCTTTGAGGATTTCTAAAGTGACTACATCACTGGGCCACCTGTCCTCGACAGTTTCTGGCTTTTAAATTTTAATTTTTGATTTTTAGTTTTTAAATTTGACTATAGATTTTGATTTCTAAAAAATTTTAAAAACTAGATTTTAGTTGTTGACAAAAATAATTTTTGGACTAATATAACATGTTAAAATTTCCCGGCTAAAATTTGGTTATTGGGCTAATATAACATGTTAACAAAAGAAAAAAAAAGGACATAGATAGTCAACAATGCCCATGGAATTTAGCGGACGTAGTGCCGATGGTTAACGTTTGAGGAAAAATGTTTGAACCGGGAATTGCAATTTTGTGGTTCGCCGGTTATATCTTAAACTATAATTTCTTTAGCTTTTCATGAGAGCCGTCCGATCTCGATGTAATTAGCCAAAAATGGTAATGTGGGCCCAAAAGTCCAAAAAGTTATAAATAAAATAATAAAAAAGGCCTTTCTTAAAGTTTGAACATAGCCAAATTCAAAACTACCAACGGATCACAGTCACTAGTAGTATCTCAAATTTGAAAATAACTCTCTTTTTTTTTCTTAGACGTGGAGATGGATTCGAAAGCCAAAGTGTTAGATTCATCTTCGATTTGCAAGGTCAGGGTCGTCCTTAGGGTTCGTCCATTTCTTCCTGGGGAGATTTCTGACGAGTGTGGTGATGGACGATCGTGTGTTTCCCTTACCGTTACCGGCGGCGATGCGAGTGAAGTGGTAGTTTATCTCAAAGATCCAGATAGCTGGTAAGCATTTTTAGTATTTCTACCTTCTTAAAATTTGGTTTTTATTACGAAATTTGAATATGGGTTTGATGATTCGGTGTAATTTGGAGCAGTCGAAATGAAGCTTATCAGCTAGATGCGTTTTACGGGACAGTTGGTGATAATGTGAAGCAGATATTCGATAGAGAAGTAAGCCCTTTGATTCCTGGGATATTTCGAGGTTTTAACGCTACTGTGCTTGCTTATGGAGCTACTGGAAGCGGAAAGACGTTTACGATGCAGGTTGGTTAGCTTATAAATTTCAAACTTTGGATTCAGGGTGAAAATTGGAATTGATGTTCTCTATAGGTTCTCATCTGTCTGTATTCAATTTATGTTCGAAACTGAAGAATTTGTGACAAACGTTGTTTTATCGTAGCTTCTGACGGGGTTTATAGAACTCTTTTTCTTTGTGAGACGGCTTAGACAGACATTGATAGCTCTTCCTCCTAACTACTTTTGGGGGTTTTCTGTCAATTGCTTTCTCATGATGGTTTCAACTCTTTTTGAATTTGATCAGGGAACCGATGAGCTACCCGGTCTGATGCCATTGACAATGTCCACCATTCTGTCTATGTGTGAGAAGACAGGAAGTAGAGCAGAGATTTCATATTATGAAGTTTACATGGACAGATGTTGGGATCTCTTAGAAGTTAAAGCCAATGAGATTGCTATTTGGGACGATAAAGATGGGCAAGTGCATCTGAAGGGACTATCTAGTGTCCCCGTTAACTCCATGGATGAATTTCAAGAGGCATATTCGTGTGGCGTTCAGCGGAGGAAAGTTGCACACACTGGTTTAAATGATGTCTCTAGTCGAAGCCACGGAGTCCTTGTGATCTTAGTGACCTCAGAGAGAGGTGTCACTGGAAAAATCAATCTGATTGATCTGGCAGGTTATGTTTCTAACCATTTCTGAAGTATTAAATACATGGACGGAGCCTCTACACGTTCTTCTCTGCAATACTAAAAACAATTCCATCTCTTGATCAGGTAACGAAGACAATAGAAGGACAGGCAATGAAGGAATCCGTCTTCAAGAGAGTGCCAAAATTAATCAGTCATTGTTTGCATTGTCCAATGTGGTTTATGCACTGAATAATAAACTACCAAGAGTGCCTTACAGAGAAAGTAAATTGACTAGAATACTGCAGGATTCACTTGGAGGGACAAGTAGGGCTCTCATGGTTGCATGTCTGGTAGGCAAATGGAAACTTTTTGTTGTTTAGTGGGATTGATTGCTTTGATCCGGAAATATATAAAGTGGCTCATATGAGGAATCTACTTGTTTGGTTTTGCTGTTATAGAATCCTGGAGAATACCAAGAATCACTTGGCACTGTAAGTTTGGCTGCAAGGTCAAGGCACATCTCAAATACTGTTATCTCAATTCCCAAGTTAGAGACCCCCAAGGTTCAAAGAAATATGGAAGCAAAATTGCAAGCTTGGCTTGAATCAAAAGGCAAGACCAAGAGCGCGCATAGAATGATGGCAATACGTTCACCGCTGATTGGTACATATCAATCTTCAATTTCTAAAAGCTCAGTCAAGACACTCGGTTGTCATAGATCAGCCATTGCAGAAAGTGCTAAACTTGATGGCAAAGAAAAGAGGTATTCTCTTAAATGGTTGACTTATTATTTGTTCTATATCCTATATTATTTTCCCTCACATTATATCCATAAACAGGGACGCATTTGTGACTGCCAGAAACTTATTTGGTGGGGAGACTCCTGCAGCTTCACATTTAAGGGTATGCTGCTGCATTCGTTCTAAAATAAACATCAGATACACACATATGTATCATATTGCACATTTATCGTATTCTTTGTAGCTAGCTTAAGCAATTGAGTTTAATCCAGGAACCAATACATAATCTGCACGTAGCTTCACCAACCAAAGATGAGGAGGGAGACAACAAATCTGCCAAAGACAATCTGTGTGTATCAGAAGCAAGTTTGATGGGTTTGCTTTCTTGACCTTTACATGTTGATAGTTGTTTTTCAGGAATTTTATATTTCTTAGATTTGAGTTTATTCTAGATAAACTTTCAGAACTCGAGAAGAAATACACAGAACTGAGTCCCCTTCGAGAAGCTCTATCTCCAATAAACTCAAATGCAAAACCAAAAACAGCAGATGAGAGCTATTCGAATCTCAAGCCAATGACGCCAAAAACACCTGTTCTTTCTGCAAACGCTGAGCGTATACAGATGGAAGGCACTTGTCAGAAATTCAATGCTTGGAGCACTAACTTAAAGGTATGAATTAACACTTTCAAAACCATGGACAAGAACTAGAACTCTGATCCTTTCCAAATAATTTCTTTTCACAGACCACTCTCATAAAAGAGTACATTCACTTCTTAAACACAGCAAACAGGTAATAATAGCCCCTCAATTTCATCTGCCTGCCTTAGATTCTTCGTAATTCTTATGCCCATACAAGAACTAACTTTATTCATATATTACTTTTAAACACACAGAGAAGAGCTTATGGAATTAAAGGTAACTTCACCGATTTGTGAACAACCACATGAATTTAAACATCCCTGCTTCAATGATCAATATTGGTTTCACTGCACATAGCTCTGTTTCATTTTTTTTCTCAGGGAATTGGACAGAAGATGGCTGAGTACATAATAAAACTCAGAGAAACAAGTCCTTTAAAATCGGTACAATGCTCAAATCTTCTACTCCCCATAAATATTCTTCTTAAGCTAAACAATCTTCATCGACTAACCAGATATCTAAATTTCGACAGCTTACCGACTTAGAGAAGATTGGTTTCACATCAAGACAGGTACATAACTTGTTCAAAACAGCCACGGAAGGAATCATTGAGAAGTCAGTTTCTGCTTCAACAACAACACCTTAGTTGTTGTCTCTAGCTAAGAACAACACTTTAGTTTATTCAAGAACATGTGTATTATGTCTCGTGTAGGTTTCTTCATGATTGTCTGTTATTGTTTATCTAAAGCTTTATAACCAAAGACATAGCATAGCTTAATTTAAATTATAGTCATGTTGATAAAACTTACAGAGATATCTTAATGACCAAACCATAGAACACAAGTACAGAGAAGACGAAGAAGGCCAACGTTCACCGATCAAACATTCGACGAAGTCAGCCATTATTTCATATAACTTAAGGGTTATTACAGACTCTGGGTTTAGGGTTTATGAGTTCTTCATTTGCAGGTGCAAGGGTTGCATTTGCAGTCAGATCCGCATTTGCAGCCATCATTCTCGGCGACGAAAGTCTCACCGGAAGCCTCGTACTGAGAGCTGATTGCCTGAGCAACGCCGAGGACAAGTGTCTCGGTGGCGGTGGTCTCCAAGTTAGGGTACATTTTGCATCTGTTGAAACCAAAAAAACAATATAAATCTTATGTTGAAAACAATGATTAACTTAATGAAAACAGATAGTGTTATGATCATCGAGAACTTAGGGCTTCGATTCAGAAAATCGATATATTCCACATACACAAATCAAAAAACGCCAAAACGATCATAGTTTCTAGGTTTTGACACAGAAACTGCTGCATGAGGTTTGATTTCTCGGGAAAAGGAAAGTTTACAGAGAAAAACAGAAAGAAGAGCGTTAGTAGAGAAATTACCCTCCGCAACCATTGCTGCACTTGCAGCCAGATCCACAACCACAGCTTCCACCACAGCAAGACATTTTCTCTATAAAATTTGGAGAAATCTCAGAAGATGATTCAATTTACCTTAAAATTCTCGAGATGATGATAAGTGGATGAATTTCATAAGAGAAGAAGCTTCGTTATTTATAAGCAAAATGAGAAAGTATGGACCATCCACGTGTCTCAATCTTAGTGCATCCTATAACGTAAATGAGCGTTACTAAAACCACTTTTATCAAGAATAGATTTTTGATGGTTTTTAACTTATTTTATTATTAAAAGTTTAAGAAACTCTTAAAAATTTCTATAAAAAAATTTTATTTTAAAAAACTTTTTAGTGGGTTTTTAATTTATTTTATTATTTTATTATTAAAATACATTTTTTAACTCACATTTTCTCATATATAATCATTTAATAATATTTAAGAAATTCTAATGAAAACTTTCCAATAATGTTGTTCTAATGTAATTGTATATGTAAATGTACAGAAAATAATAATTTTGAAAATGATAAGTTGAAAACAAAGGCTCCCTCATTATATTTTTTCTATAAGAATGTGAATCTTCATATAATAAAAATATAAAGATTTACAATAGGTAGTCTTTAAATTTGGTTCCATGCCAAAAAAAAGTAAAAAACATGGAATTAATACAACATCAAGTCCATTAAGATTAATGAAGTGGTAAAGATTTTGGTGAATTCCAATTGGAGATATCAAATTAGTTTTGGCAAACGAAAACAATCAGACAACCTCGATTCGATCTACACAAAAGCAGGTGGAAGCATTTCAAAGTTGGCTCATAGATATAGTTATCAACAGTGACACCAGAAGAATGAGACATGTATTATCTTCAGTAGCTATCTCTCTAAACGAACAGCATGAGTTAGCTCAAAACAAAACCAAACACACCATAAAGGCTTACTAAATTGAGCCACACGGTTAACCCACTGGTCTTACTACATTCTCCACACACTTAAGCTAGAAACGAAGAGTCTAACCCTCAGTCTAAGTTGCAAAACCCAACGAGTCAGCAAGAAAAAAGCTTCAAAAAGAATTGAGTTCCAAGTGACAAGGCAAAACGATAAAAAACAAGAAGCTCTAGTCGCTAACCACCAAAGAGCAGGATCAATGGAGAGAACTCTAGCAACACACACCCACATAACACAAAAGAGAAGAAACGTAGCAATTTGTACTCTCCAAACACACCAATGCGGGATCCATAACTAACTAGACCCTCACCACCTAACTCAAAACTATACTAGAGGAAGCGCTAGCTTAATAAGAATTATCGAGTTCAATTCGAGCTTAAAACGTAGACTATGATCGACAAACACAAAAACAATAATAAGAAGTCCTTCTCTTATTAATCTCAATAAGGGAAATAACTCAAACCCTTACAATCCCATAAATCTCTCAACAAACTAAATCTCATGTATCTTCTCATATATATACATACTCGACTAAACCAAAAACAATAAGGAAAATAAAGACTTTAAACCAAACCGAAAACATAACCTAAACCAAACTAACTTGGTTCTCAAGCTATCTCAAGCTTATTCAACATTTTCCCCCTTAAGCTTGAGATTACTAATGTCCACAACTCCAATAAGTTCTCTTATCTCTTTAAACCGTAGTCTTCCAAGCACTTTAGTGAAAATGTCGGCTCTTTGCTCACTCCCGGGTACATGTTCCATCTCCACTTGTTCATTCTCGACACATTCTCTTATAAAATGATATCTCGTATGTATGTGTTTGCTACGTCCATGGAACACTGGATTCCTTGAAAGAGCTATGGCTGATTTGTTGTCAACACTTAACACGTTTTTATCAAGATCCTCTCCAATAGCTTCTCCAAGCAACTCTTGCGGCCTCCGTTGCTGCCATAAACTCCGCCTCACACGATGATAGCGCAACAGTTTCCTGTTTTTGTGAACACCAAGTTATAGGACAATTGTTTAGGTAGAATACATGACTCGTAGTGCTTTTCCCGTCATCCATATCTACATTATGAGAGCTATCACTATACCCAATTAGTTTCACTCTATCTTCTTGTCGGAACACCAAACCAAGCTTTGTTGTACCCCGCAAATACCTCAAAATCTGCTTTAAAGCCGCACCATGTGATTCCTTAGGGTCATGCATATATCTACTTAACACTCCAACACTATATGACAAATCTGGTCGCGTATGTAATAAGTATCTAAGACAACCAATACTTCTTGTATACTCCGTCGCGTCAATACTCCTTTCTTTGTCCGATTTGGTGAGCTTTAAATTCATCTCCATAGGGACATGACACATATTACAACCATCCATGTGTGTCTCGGTCAGAATTTTTTTAGCATATCTCTCTTGGTTTAGTATAATGCATCCTTCAAGTTGATGTACCTCAATGTCGAGATAAAAGGTTAGCTTACCAAGATCACTCATCTCAAAGCTTCTTGCCATCTCTTTTTTGAACTCTAGTACTAACTTCAATGTTGAACCCGTGACTAAGAGATCATCAACATAAACGGCAGCCATGATAAGATGTCCATCTTCTTTCTTCCGATAGAGTGACGGCTCCTTTGAGCATCTATGAAACTTTAACTTACACAATACCTTATTCAGCTTGTCATTCCACGCTTTTGGTGCTTGCTTCAGTCCATAGAGTGCCTTACTCAATTTATAGACTTTTCTCTCACTCCCTATGACTTCAAAACCCTCCGGCTGTACTACATAAACTTCTTCCTTCAAGTCTCCATGTAGAAAAGTTGTTTTTACGTCGAGGTGATGAATCTCTCAGCCTTTTGAAGCTGCTAAGGCGATAATGAGATGGATTGTCTCAATTTGTGCTACGGGTGCGAAGACTTCATCATAATCAATACCTTGTTTCTAAACGTATCCCTTTGCTACCAGCCTTGCTTTGTACTTATTAATACTCCCATCAGAATTTCTCTTGATTTTGAACACCCACTTCAAACCAATTGGTTTACAACCAATAGGGAGGTCAACTAAGTCCCAAGTTCGGTTTTTCTCGATGGAAAGAATCTCATGTTCACATGCATCTATCCAAACCTTTAATTGTTTAGCCTCACTAAAACACCAAGGTTCATCATTCATTGCGAGTAAAATTCGTTCGCCTTCTAGTTCCGCCAAATCATAGTCACCTAAGTGTCGGGGCGTTACCTTGGGTCGGGAAGATCTCCTCGGACGCAGCTTACTGTCCTCCTCGTCGTCCGTGGTTCCTCGATCGTTCGCTTCGGCCTCGGTATCGCCCGTGGTTCCTCGGGAGTCCGAGGTGGAATCCGAGATAGGGACCCGCTCCTCGTATGTGGCTCCTCGAATGACCGAGGAGGGAACACGCCCCTCAGTTTCTCTCGGCAACTCCTCTCCTCCCCATTGCATCTCGATCCCAAACGTACCGCACCAATCATTCGCTCCTGAGTTGTTTGTGTCCCAAGTCCACGGTCTTTCTTCATCAAACACAACGTCTCGACTTACTTCAATTTTCTTTGCAATAGGGTTAAGCATTTTATACGCCTTAGAGCCTAGTTCGATTCCCAAATGTACCAATACTTGTGATCTATCATCAAGCTTTCTACGACCTGCTTCTTCAGTTCTAACGTACGAGACACACCCGAACACTCTTAGATGTTTGAGATTAGGCTTCCTTCCTTTGAACACTTCATAAGGTGTTTTATCTACTAACGACCTTGTAATTATTCTATTTATGAGGTAAGTAGCATGTCGAACTGCTTCCCCCCCCCCCATAATTCATGCGGCATATTCATGTGTTTCAACATGCTTCGTGTCATCTCTAATAAGGTCCTATTACGCCTCTCGACTACCCCGTTTTGCTGCGGTGAATATGGAGCCGTTAAATGTCTTTGAATTCCGTGTTTGTTACAAAACCTTTGAAACTCGAGAGACATGAATTCTCCTTCCCTATATGTCCTCAATGTTCTAATCAATTCTCTTGACTCTTGCTCGGCCATATTCTTGAAACTTTGAAACTTCTCGAAAGATTCACTTTTCTCCCTAAGTAAAATCTTCCACATATAGCGTGAGTAGTCATCAATAAGGACAAACACATACCTCT
>JAKUCM010008794.1:0-29501 GCA_023374145.1 Lepidium sativum | reverse complement strand
TGTAAAAGTGATTGGTTAATAACGTAGGTTGAATTTTTTTTTTTTTTTTAAAGTGGTCGGAAACGGTAGGTAAGAACCGACCGGTGCTGACCGAAATAAGAGGGAAAATTTCCCGGCTTATTTCCATTACCACGCGGTGACGTGTCGAGGAAGATGTTGCCACGTGTCAGTTCTTTAAAAAACCGACCGTTATTGATGGGTTTAGACCGGTTCTGACCGGTTTTACTTCTTTAACACGAACAATGCTTCGTCTTCTCCACTTAAACAGTTCGGCTTCCTCCACCGTTTCTTCTCCCGCCGCTCCACCGCCATGTAAGTAACCTCATCTCCGCTCACATTTTCCTCTTTTTCAATTTCGTTTCCGGTTTCCTCTCACGTAGAACTCGCGTTTCCTAAGGTCGATTAGTGGGGATTAGTGGGATTAGGTTGATGATTGTAGTGAAATCATATGGGTTTAAGGTTGTTTGTCTTGATGACATTTCGAAATTGTTGTGATTGTGGACGACGATCGGGAGTGAAATTGTGATGGTGACGAAATTGTTGTGCTTGTGACGAAATTGTTTGCACTTTTCGGTCTAGATTGAGAGTCAATTTTGATTACCAAAATGTTGTTATGTTAAATTTGTGTTGCGTTAGTATATTTTTGGCCATATTTGACTTAAGATTTTTGATTTCAACATTGCAATTTTTGGTCTAGTTTTACTATATATTTGATATGATTGGATAGTTAATTGCTAAAAGTATACTACTTTGGATTCTTTGCAGTACTTTATTCGACCGTTTCACATAATTCTTATAACCCGAATCGAACATGTAATCTATGTTACATGAAATTATAGAATTACATAGTCTAGAAATCTAGTAAAAACTTAAAAAAAAAAACAATTATTAACCAAATGTTAAATTACCGTAATTGATTTTTGATTTTCATATTTCTAATTTTTTAGTAAAATCACTTAATTCGTAAAACAATTAATTAAAATTGTATTGGTAATTTGTCATGTTAACGGTGACATTCAAAAATAAAATTTTGTATTGATCCAAGGAAAATACAGTGATTTTCAGAGACTGAGACATAATTCTCAGGGATTGGACTCTGACCAAACTCAGAGTCCCACGCCTAGCCCGAGATTTATTCCTGACTCTCAGCCTGAAGGCACGGTGGCGACTCTCACTATCGCGCAGCTCCTAACTGCGGAAGGACGTGCTCACCTGCCAAAGCTTGATCCAGACAACGGCGCGCATTGGTTAGTATTCAAAACTTTTTTGTTTGAGTTAATTAATTTTTTTTATACATATAATTTATTTTTTTGATATAGGTTTCGTTACGACAAAGGCATTACGAAATCCATTCTGCAGATGATTCACCATCAGCTACCCTTTGCATACCCTAGATACAAGGATTTCCCCCAATCCTTGAAGGAGAGTTGGTTCAAACAATTCACGGTATATTATTAAATTACGTTTCCATTACTATTTTTGACTTCCACTAATTATTATAAAAATTTATAATTTTTTTTTTCCAGCAAGACTATAATTGGGATGTTGAGTTGACTCCACGGGTCAAGGACGAGTTTGACAAGCAGTGCAGCACCTCCTACAAAAACAACATCCATGAATGGAAGAAATTCTCGAAAGGAGGTAAAGGCGAGGTTCCAATCCATTGCAACCCCGAACGCTTCAGGGAGTTCATCTCGTATTGGGAACGGGAAGAAACCCAGAAGGTGGCTACTAGGAATGCAACCAATAGGAAAAGTGATCGGGGAGGATTCGGCATCGCAACGCACAACAACGGTGCTCAGACGTATGAGCAATGCTCCCGCATTTTGGTAAGTCACATTCCTCATTCCTTATTTAAATATTTTACAGTAAATTATTTAATAATACTGCAAAATTATGGTAAGGCTTATCAACTGGGCGAGGAACAAGATTTGTTGCTGCTTTTGGAGGACACCCACACCAACAAGAAGACATGTGTTGTAGATGACAGGAAGGTCCTCGACGTCCTCGCAACAGTTAGGCGAAAGAGGGACGGCATCGTAACGCAGCGAAGTCAGGACGGCGAAAGCAGCTCAGCACAATTGACGCGTGAAGAAATTGACCAACTGATTATTGAGGTAATATATAACTTTCAATCAATCAAATTTTTAATTTCTTTTATGAATCCCTAGAATTTTTTTTTTTTTTGCAGTCGACTCTCCGTACTAAAGGTCATGTCTTCGGCCTTGGGAACCTCGTCAACTCAGACGGTTTCCCAACTTGTCCATCTCAGAGCCGTCTTTCTCAACAAGAGTGGGAGGAGCTTACTCAGCTGCGGGAGAAGCAGGAGGTTATGGAGCGGCAAATTCACGAGAACAATGCCAAGTTCCAAGATTTTGAGCGGATGCAGAAGGAGCAAATGGTGGAACTCGCCAAATTCCAAGCCTTCTTCCAGAGCTTCTCGGCCTTAAGTAATTCACTTTCGGGTACACCTCCCGGTAACTAGACTTTTAACATATCATTTTGTTTTTTTTTGTAGTACATTTTTGGTTATTATTTTTTTGGCGACTTCCCGTTTTGTATATATTTAACAACGTTTTGGATGCTTCTATTTTGATCTACAATTTTAGTATTCAAAAATTTTAAATTACATTCACGCCAAACACGAAAAAAAAAATTAATTAGTAATAACCGTCGGTTGTGGTCGGAAATAACCGACGTCTATTGACGGCAACATTACCGATCGCTAACGACGGCATGGCCAAAACCGTAGGTGGTTGTCGGTTTTTTCCAACTACTACTGACGGGATACACCTACGATTATTAACTACACCCAATCGACGGGGACCAACGGGACATACCGACTCCTATCGACGGCCACAAATCGACCGTTACCGACAACATTTTCCGACAACAACTGTCCACCGATCCGTTGTCGGAAATTACCCACAGTTATTGACCGGATTTTGGTTTCTGACTATCTCAAACCCACATAATCGTTTTGGTCAATAACCGTCGGATTTGAGGACTTTCCGACCTTTACCGACGGGATTTACAGTCAGAAACAGCTATGCTTTCTTGTAGTGTAGGGACTCGATCCCGAGTTATGCAAATGCGCTGACTTAAGTAGACTTATTGTCTGCCACTAGATTAGATGCCATTAACGAGTTACAATTGGTTTAGAATTATGAAAATAATTTACCATAGAGAATTATGCATTTACGATCAACTATTAAATAAATTTTTTTGACATGAGTAAAAATTCTAAGAAGTTTATCATTTACAATGAGAGAGTATGATTAATTACTACAGACTAAAATAACTGAACAAAAGAAAATTTCTTAGTGAATGAAATTTTAAATTTTAATAGTAAATAAAAGAAAATCGGATAAACTATATTGATTTTATCATTACAAATCGAAATGCGTGCTTAAACGATGGCGTCTTTATAATATTTAATTTTAAAACAAGTAGAAAATGAGTGATTACTAACGATTTTTAGATATTTTTTCTCTTTTTGACAGGGAAATAGCGATTAGGCGACCGCTAGGGTTAGGAGCGCGGTGTAGGTTTAGGAGCTTCTCCAAGGACTGGAGTTTGGGCGGTTGTCGAGGTCGGCGGTAGGTAGGTAGGGGTTTCGTCAAAAGCTAAGGGGTAGCAGAGTTAGGGTTTTTCGGGGATTTCGTTTAGAGTTCGAGGTGCTCGGGTTTTGCGGTTAGGATTTCGTCGTTTCAGGGGTTATCGGGTCGTGGTTCTTAGAGGGGTTCCACTTCTTAGAGGGCTAGGCTTCCGGCGTTTTGGGTTTTCTCGATTTTTTCAACTAGATCTAGGGTGGCTTTAAGTGGTTTTAGGGGTTTTGGAGTTTCGGCGACTATTGCAACGAGTTCCAGGGTGGCTTCAAGTGGACTTCGGGGTTTCAGTCTTCTGCGAATCTCGCAAAGCTCTCGGAGTGGGTGGTGGCGTACCCTTTGATTGTGCGGCGTGTTGTTGTTTCTGAGGTAGCTTCCTGTCGTCGATCAAGATCTCATCATGATATATTGTGGTAAGTTTTGTGTGGTAAAATCTGGGTTATTGTTACGGCTAAGGTTACATGGCTTGTTTGATATATTTGATTATTTGAGTACGACTAAGAGGGGATATTATATACTATCTTACTCAGGGGACTATGATTTTTCTCTCTAGAAACATTACCTCCAGAGAGAATTATATTGGTATGATCCTGGTAAAGCTGGTTGTTTTAAAACTTGGGAAATTAGAGATTTACAGACTGAATGATTTTTCCCTTCATGGATATCGGGTTATACAAATGGAGATTTGGCCCGCAGGTATGAAAGGAATCGATTAGGTGTGCAGTGTAAAGATATAGAGGTCAATGATCGTTGCACACAAATTAACTCAGTCATAGGAATGAGTACAAGTGATCATAAGAGGGCTTGTACATCATGTGATTGGGAACTGCTAGTGCTGAGTATATTTGGTAGAATGCAAGGGGCCGTAGATGCGGCACTAATTAGGAGATTACAGTTTCCAATGCCTACTAGAAGTGTAGTTCAAAATAGAATTTATATTTTGGGTTCATGTATCTCATAGTGTTTTTCCTTTTTTCCATGGTCTGCGAGGTTACCACACAAATATAGGACGTAGAGCAATTGGACTAGGTCAGAGCATGATATCAGGGAAACTCTTATGAATGAGGCCCATTCATCATTGGTGAGCATTTCAAATTTTATGTGGTTAATGCTTGGGATATATCATCATATGCATTGTTATAGAGTGGAGAAAGTGAGTATGTTGTTCTGGTTTTCAAATTCGAATGAACCAATGGCAATATTTAGGAGATACGAATTGGTGTCAGAGTGTTATGGCTCACATACTAGTAAAACAAATTCTGGTAATGAATATATCTTTACTATCTGGTATGTTCGGTTTTTCAAAATATCTGGTATGGATTTCGATTTTGTTGGATAGGATGAAATTTAAATATGTGGGATTATTGGTGTTCCACTTTTGTAGGGTGGTAACAGACCTAGAAAATAGGCAGGAAACAAATCAGATTATTGTTGGCTGGGCTCGGTATAAAGATCCTTTTTGGGTCACATTTTATTCATCTAACTCACGGCTTTTTGTTTTGGAAAGTACTCTCTGGTGGCTTAGTGTTTCTACTGTTTTCTCTAGTGCAGTAAGTGTAATGGCTCAGTTGGGATTAAGTAAGAAGAGTGTGGCGGTCTCATCACCCCCTCGTTTGATGAAAATCAGGATTCTGGAGATTGATAATTCAGAGTTACTAGCGCGCAGTCGAAGGTAATGCTGGGCAGATGTTTAAATCCAGGTATCCAAAACGTAGATAAGTTTCTTTTTTGGATGCCCCAGTTTTGGAATGTAGTGGGTAGGGTTAGAGGTCTGAACCTTGATAATTGTCGTTTTCAATTTGAATTCCAATCTGAATCTGATTTGCTTAGTGTCCTAAATTACGGGTCAGTTACTTTTGATAGTTGGATGGTCGCGTATGCCCCATGGAAAGCAATGGCTGACGCGGACTATCCAAACTTAATTCGTCTGGATTAGGATAACGGGGATACCTTTCGAGTATAGAGTCGAGGAGGTATACAGGCTGGTAGCGGAATCTTTAGGCTCAGTTAATATTGATGTCATAAAGGGTCAAGTTTTAATAGAGGTTCCCTGTTCTAAGCCTCTGGTATTTTTCTCGATCTTAGAGTTTGAAGAGGATAGAGAATCCAAAGTGATGTTTGAGTATAAGAGGCTTGTAGGGTTCTGCTCACTTTGCTATAGAATGACACACGATTCAATTGTGTGTTATAAAGCTAAATAGGAGAAGAAATAACAAACTGGTATATATAGTCGAGGGATAGGGAATTCTGGGAAAAACAGGAGTTTCAAGGGGGCATTAATTGGGGGAAAACGGAATAATGGTCTAGTATCTCAAGATGTGGCTGCTAGGGACTTGAATGTGGGGAGTAAAAGGAGTCGTGATATAGTGACTGTTCTAGCTCTGGTAGTAAAGAGTGGTCAGGTACTCCTATTTATTGATGTTCTGGTTTGGTGTGGTGTTGTGTTTTGGCTTATTAGTTTTGTTTCTTTTCAAATATCAGAAGAGGAAGAAACTCAGCTGGTGGTTTATGAGAACAAGGTTCGACGCCCTCTGTTCCATAATGCATTGAGTGACCAAGATGGGTCTTTTGTACGAAAAGTGGTGGGTCATGACGGTATGGTCAAGGATTTAGGAGGAGATGCAGATTATGCATCTTTAATGGGTCCGCAGCTGATAAGTACTGAGACAGAAAACAATGAGGAGGATATGCAATGGGTTAGTGGAGAGAATATTGTGGGATCTTTTGAGAATGCTGAGTTGGAGTTACAACAGAACTTAGTTCTGGGCAACAACGTCGCTGATGAGTCGGTGTCTAACTGGCAAGAGCTGACATATGCTAAAGAGGAGCAAATTCATAATGCATTTGTTACAAAAATGCAGAGTGATAAGGAAGCAATGTTGGTTCAGCCAGCGATTGGACTGGGGAAGTCTTTGTCTAAGGCAATAACGTCGTTATGGGGAGTAAGTACAAAGAAAATAGCACTATTGGAAACAATCTCTCCAAGGAAAACACCGAGGATGACTAAACCTAAGGAGGTGAAGACAAAGGAGCATGAAAAAGGCTCTAGAAAATCTAAGTTTTTATGATGTTTGCATTTTTCTGTTGTTTTGGCCACTCCTTTGGTAGTCGCCTAATAAAACAAGATTTCTGGTCCGCTTGGTTATTTTTGTTTAATGACATTTTTCAGAATAATATGGATTATAAAGCTTTTAATTTTGCTTAGTTTGGATTTCTTTCATACAGCAATTTACAGAAGGTTGAATGAGATTAAGATTGGGCCAAGTTCTAACTGGATAAGATTGGGGTCCAATACAAATGATGGGTTTATAAGTTGCTTTGGTTTAACTTGGATAAGGATTAAATCCAATGAGGTCACATGGGCTCTCATAGATTTTTTACTTGTTGGGCTTTTATTGAAAATACAAAGTGAGTGAGCCAAGATATGGATGGATTATGGGAATGTGCAAATGGTTGTGATTGTTGATGGGGTAATTTTAATTCACTCTATAATTTATCGAGTATTGTTGCGGAAGAGTACAGAGCATAATTTGGTTCCGAAATTGTTATTTTACATATGAATTTTCAAAGACTTTGTTGGAATTGTCACGAAATTGGTAATAAGGTGTCAATTAGTTATCTTAAAGATATTTGGTCAAAGTATAGACCAGAGTTCTTATTTTTGCCAGAGACAAAAAATTCTTATTTCTTACTGGAAAAAATATAGTTTCACTTCAGTTATAAATTTTTAACTACAGTTTAACCAATTGGTAATAGTGGTGGTTTGTCATTATTTTATTCCGACCATTTTGTTGTCAACATTAATTATAAGGACAAAAATATGATTGATATTTCAATTGACATAGAGGGTCATAAAATTATATAACTTTTTTGCATGGGGAGCCGGTACAACGATAACGGGATTATGTATGGGAACGATTAACCCGGATGGGGATTAATAGATCAGCACCATGGTTGATCATTGGAGATTTTAATGAGTTGTCAGGGAATCATGAAAAGCAAGGGGGAGTGTTGAGAAATGTGATATCATTCTTGACATTTAATCAGATGATTCAGGATTGTTGTCTGGTAGAGTTTCCGAAAATTAGAAATTCCTGGTTCTGGAGGGGTGTTCGCCACAATGGTGTTGTGCGGTGTATGTTGGATAAAGCTTTTTGAAATGGGGATTGGCATGATTTATTTCCATTTTCTGAGGTGGAATATTTGGAGATGATCGGGTCAGATCATCGGCCTATCATTGGTCGATTTAAGGATCAAATCTCTCGGGCCCAAAAACAATTTATTTTTTATAAGAGGTGGATTACTAAGGATGGGTTTAAAGAGACTGTGGAAAAGAGTTGGGAGGGATTCTCGACTCGAAATAGGTTGTCTCTTGCTAGGAAAATAATTTGTTGCCCTCGTGAAATTTCACATTAGAGAAGTAAGACCGGCTCTTCAGGGCGTCAGAAATTAGGAGACCTAAAGCAGATTCTGGAAGATAGCAAAAATTCCCCTTATGATAATCCGAGTGGTATTCTGGAGGCAACAATGAATTTGAAAAAGGCCTACATGGAGGAAGAGGCTTTTTGGAAACAAAAAAGCTGAAATCAATGGTTACTAGAGGGTGATGAGGATATTAAGTTTTTTCATGCTCAGACCCAACAACGTAGAGCAAGAAATAAAATTGTAGGTCTTTTAAACCTTCAAGGTGATTGGGTGACCAAGCAGGAGGATTTATTTGGGGAAGCGTCCCAGTATTTTAGGGATTTACATACTCGTGTGGGGCACCCAATGATTAATTGTGATATTATAGAGTCCAGGATAACGGATTTAGATAATCAATGGTTGATGCGGGTGGCAACTGAGGAAGAAGTAAAAATTGCATTATTTATGATGGATCCGGGGAAGTCACCGGGACCGGATGGTATGACTGCTTTGTTTTTCCAATACTCCTGGGAGACGGTTAAGGCAGATCTAATATTATTGGTTAATATTTTTTTAACACAAGTTTTTTGAGAGGATCTTGAATAAGACGAATATTTGTCTAATCCCAAAAATAGTGCGCCCAACGAATATGGCTGAATTTAGACCAATAAGTTTATGTAATGTTGCTTATAAGTTGATATCTAAGGTTATGAGTTTACGACTGAAGAGATTCTTGCCAAAGCTGATTTCGGAAACTCAATCGACTTTGATCCTTGGACGATTGATATCTGACAATATCTTGATTGCACAGGAAATGTCTCACGCTTTTCGTACAAATTGGGTCAGTTAGAGGGAAGTATATGGCTATCAAAACTGATATGAGTAAGGCTTATGATAGGATTGAATGGAATTTTGTAAGAGCCATGCTCCATCAAATGGGTTTTTGTGAGCGATGGGTGCAGTGCATAATGTTTTGCTTAACAAATGTTGAGTACTCAGTGCTTATTAATGGTGTCCATGGGGGTTGTATCATACCTAAGAGAGAACTTAGGCAGGGGGACCCTTTATCACCCTACATATTCATTTTATGTACGGAATGGTTAATTTGTAGATTATAGGCGGGGGAGAAACATAACTTGTTACAGGGCTATCCATAGCCCGGGCGAGTCCTGCTATCTCGCATCTTCTGGTTGGAGACAATAGCTTATTTTTTTGTAATGCAACTGTAGAAGAGGCTATACATATTTTAGCAATCTTAAAGGAGTATGAATTGATGTCTGGTCAACAGATCAATTTTGCGAAGTCATTTATACATTTTGGACATACGGTTTTGGAACCGATACAACTGGAGATTCAAAAGGTAATAGGGATCACTAGGCTGGGTGGTATGGGTACGTACTGAAGTCTCCCAGAAAATTTAGGGGGTGCGAAAACAAAAGTTTTTGCCTTCATATGGGATATACTAGAAGACCGTATTTGTAACTGGTCGACTAGATTTCTTTCTAAAGCTGGAAAAGAGGTGTTGATTAAGTTAGTTTTAACAGCTTTACCAACATATGTAATGTCCTGTTATCGGCAGTCTCGGGGAAATATGCAGAACTTAATTTCGGTAATCGCTGACTTTTGGTGGTCTGGGCCAGGGGAGTCTAGAGGAATACATTGGCGTAAATGGGAGGCACTGTGTAAGCCTAAAATGGCAGGTGGCTTGGGGTTTCGGAAATTGGAAGATTTTAACACGGCAATGTTGGCTAAACAACTTTGGCGCCTTTTAGACTATCCGGATTCTCTATTAGCAAAAGTGTTAAAGGGTCGATACTATAAGGATCAATGTTTATTAGAGGTGCCCCTGAAGGTTTTGTCCTCATATGGACGGCATAGTTTATATTCTGCGAGAGGCCTGGTGGAAAACGGTTGTATACGGAGAATTGGGAAAAGGAGAACAATTAAGGTGTGGTATGATTCGTGGGTACTAGATACGAATCCTAGACTGGCAAGAACACCACATTTGAATTTATATCCAGATCTGACCCTAGATCAATTTATTGACAAGCGAACGGGTAAATGGAAGGAGATTTTTAGTTCATCAATACTTTGATCCACAAGATTTAATATTGATTCTTGGAATTCCTATTCCATTCCGGGATCGCCAAGATTATTTGGGCTGGCATTGCTTCTCAGATTCAGTAGGTGGAGAACGTATGGGAGCCAAGGGTGTTTCACGATGTCTTTCAGCTACACATGCGGAGGTGGAAGCGGTACTCTGGGGCAATGGAATCCTTGGTAGCCCTTCACATCTTAGAAGTGGAGGTTTCGAGAGACTGCGAGATGGTGGTGAGAATCCTGGATCAATCGGAAGAGTGGCCTGCTTTTAGTCCATACCAAGAGATGTTCGCGCGGTTATGCTCTTCTTTCTTGGTTTTCTCTTTATCAGTCATTCGGAGGTCGATCAATCATAAAATGGATTCTTTGGCCCGCAGGACAAGGGAATTCCTTTAGGATCGGTGAACCATCGCTTTATTGTGGTCGTTGTCAAAAAAAAAAAACGATGGCATCTTTAGTCTAAAAGATCCACGAGAAAACTAAAATAAGTTAGAGAGAACTTCGAAGTTGGGTTTTGGTTGTGTCCAATAATACAATAACACGTCATGAGTTTTGTCGCTTACCACCTTAGAGCAGTATTATTGGGAGTTCTTAAGATTTTTTTGCAATAAAAAATGAAAAATATAAAAAATGAGAAAAGAGAGGAGAGATGTTTCTTATTTAAGAAACTTTCCAAACAAAATTAAGAAACTCTTCAATGATGTGTTATTAATTGATTGGGTCAATTTTGTTATTAATATTAACATTTATTTATGTATAAATTTTTGATTAAATATTGTTAAGAAACTTATTTTTTGAGAAACCATTGATAATGGTGTTAAACCACCTCCATTGGGGGTTCTTAGACTAGTTTCTTACAAATAAAAAATAAAAAATAATGAGAAGAGATGAGAGAGAATGATAAGAGTCTCCTAAATAAGAGACTTAAGAGCATCTCCAACAAGGATTTCTTTTTTTTGTCAATTAGTCCTATTAAATCCCCTCCTATTACTGCAGGTAGGGAGTTCAATCTCTGGTGCCTTGAGGATTTGTAAAGTGACTACACCACTGGGCCACCTGTCCTCGGCCCAACAAGGATTTCTTAAAAATGGGTTTCTTAACAATTTAATAATGCTATTTAAATAAAAATTTAAAGTTTAATATGTTTAATAAATTTTAAACCAATTAAAAGTTGAAGAACCTCATCTTTAAGGTTCTTAAAACTCTTAAATAAGAACTCCATATTCTTCTCTTTCATACTTTTCTATTAGTTCTTAAGAGACTCTAAGATAGTTTCTTAAACAAGTGGATTGTTTTTATTGGTTCATCTCTCTTTTAATAATTAAAATTTTAATTAAAAATAAACTATATTAAACTATTAATTTTTTGTGAATAAGAGACTCAAAATTAAGGACCCATGAATGGAGATGGTCTTAGTTCCTGAGTGCCATCTGCCACGTCATCCTTTCCCCTAGTTGAAGCCGCCAATTAGAAAAACAGAAACCTTTAGTCGAAGCAAAGTACAGCTTCTTGCTCAGTTGCATTAATAAGGCATATGTCAGTTATTTCATCAAAAGCAAACCATTTTACAACAAAATATCATAACAATGTCACAAGAAGCTGAGATGTCCATCGCTGTGTCGGCTTTATTTCCTGGATTTAAATTCTCTCCGACAGATGTTGAACTCATTTCCTACTATCTTCGTCGTAAAATCGATGGCGATGAAAAGGCCGTCGCTGTTATTCCATAGGTCGAGATTTACAAGTTTGAGCCATGGGACTTGCCATGTTTTTTGTTTTCTTCTTTCGACTTTGTTTTCTTAATTTACACCTTTGGATCATTACTTTGAAAATCTTAACAGGGGAATCGAGATTGAAATCCGACAATGAGTGGTTTTACTTATGTGCAAGAGGAAGAAAATATCCTCATGGGTCACAGAGTCGAAGAGCCACAGAGCTTGGATATTGGAAAGCAACTGGTAAAGAGCGAAGTGTTAAAACAGGGAACCAGCTCGTTGGAACAAAGAGAACACTTGTTTTTCACATTGGTCGTGCTCCTCGAGGTGAGAGAACTGAATGGATTATGCACGAATATTGCATCAATGGAGCTTCTGTTGGTTAAGCTTCAAATGATTAGGCCTAAGTTAAATCTTTATTAAGATGTATAAAGTTTAAAGATAAGGCCTAATAAGTAGAAGATAAGACTAAAGATTCTAGATAGATTTAGAGGTAAATAATTCTGTTTAGATATGATAAGAGATAGATCATTTTCAAGTGTGGAAAAGAGTCTATATATATATAAAGTATTATGAGCTTGTATAATACGACATAACGAACAAGAGAAGGAGTTTGTGTATTGATTAGTTTGAGCTTATATTTTACGATCAATACAAAGAGAAACTTTACGTATTTGTTTTGTTATTGCAACTTTATTTGGTATCAGAGCAGCGATTCTGTTCCTGTGAGACAAACAAAGAAAACGGAAAGACAATGGGCGATGACGTGAAGACTGTGAGGAAGGAATCAGTCCCGTCTGCCGTTGTATGTTTGATGCTTACATCAACGAATTATACGGTGTGGGCAATGAGGATGAAGGTACTTTTGCAAGTACATAGAGTTTGGGAGTCGATCGAATCAGACTCAAGCATGGAAGAGAAGAATTATTTAGCCACAGCTTTGCTGTTCCAATCTATTCCGGAAAGTTTGATCTTGCAGATTGGTGAACAAAGTTCTCCTAGATTAATGTGGGAAGCAATTAAAGCAAGGAATTTAGGAGCAGAAAGAGTACGAGAAGCTAGACTGCAAACATTAATGTCTGAGTTTGAGAGATTAAGAATGAAAGACACAAACAAGATAGATGATTATGCAGGAAAAATGTCGGAGTTAGCTTCGAAATCTGCGGCATTGGGAGAAGTTATTGAGGAATCAAAAATGGTGAAGAGGTTTCTCAATGGTTTGCCTAGAAAGAAATATATTCATATTATAGCTTCTTTGGAACAAGTTCTGGATCTAAATAAAACCGGGTACGAAGACATAGTTGGACGTCTTAAAGCGTACGAAGAGAGAATCACAAACGAGGAAGAAAGTGAAGCTCATGATGATCTACTTTACTCAAGATTTGATAGGAACAATGGGCAGTCTCGTGGTGGAAAAGAAAGAGGTAGAAACACAAGCACAAATAGTCAAGATCGGAACAAAGAAAAGAAAGATATATCAAATATAGTATGTTTCCGATGTGATAAGAAAGGGCACTTCGCCTCTGTGTGTCCTGAGAGAAAGAAGAGATTAGAAGACTTGAATAAAGTAGATGAGGATCAAGATGATTCAGAGACAGAAAGAGCAGATGATACTGTCTTTATGCATGAAGTAATCTTTCTTAACGAAGAAAAGATAAACCCGAAAATGTTCAAGGAATAAAGAGGAGATAACGATGAGTGGTATCTAGATACAGGAGCCAGCAATCACATGACTGGGAGGAAATCGTACTTTAGTGAACTCAACACAAAGATAAAAGGGAAAGTACGTTTTGGTGATGGTTCATGTGTCTCAATAGAAGGAAAAGGGTCGGTTGTTTTTAGAACAAGAGCTGGAAAACAGAGAACACTTTCAGAAATCTATTATATTCCTAGCTTAAAGTGTAGTATACTGAGTTTAGGACAAACAACCGAGGATGGTTGTGAAATCTACATAAAGAATAATGTCCTAAACGTGTACGACAAGAATAAGGAGTTGCTTATTAAAGTTAGGAGAGCTGCTAATAGATTGTATAAAGTTCAATTGCAGATTGAGAATCCACTCTGTTTTAACACAAAGGTTCACGATGAATCATGGAAGTGGCATGCGCGACTTGGACATATAAACTTTAGAACACTCAAAGAGATGTCGAGACTTCAGCTGGTTCAAGGCTTACCAGCTATTAAGATTAATCAAAGTCTTTGTAGCTCATGCTTGAGAGGGAAGCAAAGTCGAGTAATGTTTCCGAAAGCAAGTATGTTTCGAGCCACCGAGGCGTTTGAATTAGTACATGCTGACCTTTGTGGACCAATCTCGCCATCAACTCCAGCTCAAAACAGGTGTGTATTTGTCCTAATTGATGATCACACTAGGTATATGTGGTCGATACTTTTAAAGGAGAAGAGTGAAGCTTTGAAGAAGTTCAAAGTGTATGTCACTATGATTGAGAAGGAATTCGAAACAAAGGTAAAACAGTTAAGGACAGACCGAGGTGGAGAATTTCTTTCGAAGGAGTTCGGTGTGTTTTGTGAGAAGAACGGGATTAAGAGACAGTTGACAGCTCCATATTCTCCTCAACAGAATGGCGTGGTAGAAAGGCGAAACAGAACGCTCATGGAGATGACTAGAAGTATCCTTAAAGCAATGGATGTACCGAATTATCTTTGGGGTGAAAGTGTTAGGCATTCCACGTATCTAATCAATAGAGTTGCAACCAGGGCATTGCAAAGACAAACTCCATATGAAAGCTTAAGGAAAAGAAAGCCAAGAGTAGACCATATCCGTGTATTTGGATGCTTAGCCTATGCAAAGGTCAAAACAGAAGGATTAAAGAAACTTGATGATCGATCACAGCCTCTAGTTCATCTCGGTATTGAACCTGGATCGAAAGCTTATCGGCTTCTTAATCCAACAACAAAGAAAATAGTTGTTAGTAGGGATGTAATGTTTGCTGAAAATCAAACATGGAAGTGGAAGAAAGACGAAAGTGATAATCCAAAACAGAGAATGTTTCAGTTACCATGGGATGATGATCACGATAGTGAGGAGTCTACGGGCCAAGGAACTGACATTGAAGACGTGACTGAGAATGCAGAAGCTGTAGGTAGGGAAGAAGAAGTCACAGAGGCTGCAGGTGGAGAAGAAGAAGTTGCAGACCTGCCGCCTAGAAGGACACAAAGAGAAAGACATATACCTTCCTATTTAAATGATTATGTACTTCTTGCAAACTCTGAATGTGAGAGATTGCTGCTCTCTCTCAATAATGAACCATTAAGTTATGAGGAGGCAAAAGATTCAGTTGAGTGGAACAAAGCATGTGAAGAAGAAGTTAACTCAATTGAGAAGAACAAGACATGGAAATTGATAGATAGACCCGCGGGTGCAAAGATAATTGGGCTGAAGTGGATTTTTAAGTTGAAGAAGAATGATGATGGGTCAATAAACAAGTATAAAGCTCGGGTGGTTGCTAAAGGGTATGCACAAGAAGCCGGTATTGACTTTGAAGAAGTTTTTGCGCCAGTAGCACGCATTGAAACTATAAGATTGCTCATGGGATTTGCGGCTTCAAGTGGATGGGAAATTCATCATTTGGATGTTAAAACTGCGTTTTTACATGGAGTTTTGACCGAGGATGTGTATGTTTCACAACCAGCTGGATTTGAAAAGAAGGGAGAAGAGAGTAAGGTTTTCAAACTTGCAAAAGCTTTATATGGTTTAAGACAAGCTCCTCGGTGTTGGAACACCAAGCTTGATAGCATTTTGAGAGAATTACGATTTGAGGTGTGCAAAAGAGAGTTCGGTATACAGAAAAGTTGAAGGTACAAATTTTCTTATTCTTGCAGTTTATGTGGATGATTTATTTGTGACAGGAAACACACTTAAAATCATCAAAGAGTTTAAGACAAACATGTCACAGAATTTTGAAATGTCAGATTTAGGAAGGTTAAGTTTCTATCTTGGTATCGAAGTTAAACAAGGCATTGAAGGCATTGAGATAAAGCAAGAAGCCTACGCAAAGAAGATACTACAAGAAGCTGGACTAGAAAACTGCAACAAAACACATGTTCCAATGGAGTTTGGACTGAAACTTTGCAAGGAAGGAGAATCGGATCCAGAAATTGATGCAACCGATTTTAGAAGGACAATTGGCTGTTTACGATATTTGTTACACACAAGACCAGACTTGGCCTTCTCGGTTGGAATGGTTAGTAGATACATGCATCAGCCACGAGAGTCACATGGAAGGGCAGTAAAACAGATTCTAAGATACTTAAGTGGCACTACGAACTGCGGCTTGGTCTACAAGAAAGGAGGGACGAACTTGCTTTCAGGATATAGTGACAGCAGTCACAATGTTGATATAGATGATGGAAGAAGTACGTCAGGACACATCTTCTACTATGGAGAAACGGCAGTATCGTGGAGCTCTCAAAAGCAAAAAACAGTTGCTCTTTCATCTTGTGAAGCAGAGTTTATGGCTGCAACGGAAGCTTCAAAGCAAGCAATTTGGTTACAAGAGCTACTAAGTGAGGTAACAGCTAAGAAACACGATAAGACAGTGATATACATAGATAACAAGTCAGCATTGGAGCTCAAAAAGAATCCGGTGTTTCATGGACGAAGTAAACACATTCACAAGCGTTATCATTTCATACGAGAGTGTATAAGTAACGAACAGATTCAGGTGGAATTTGTTCCTGGAGAAAGACAACTCGCGGACATATTAACAAAGGAGTTGGCAAGAGTTCATTTCAAGCAAATGAGAGATCTTATCGGATTGAAGTGTTTCTCAAAAGAAGAAATGAAGCTTAGAAGGGAGAATGTTGGTTAAGCTTCAAATGATTAGGCCTAAGTTAAAGCTTTATTAAGATGTATAAAGTTTAAAGATAAGGCCTAATAAGTAGAAGATAAGACTAAAGATTCTAGATAGATTTAGAGGTAAATAATTCTGTTTAGATATGATAAGAGATAGATCCTTTTCAAGTGTGGAAAAGAGTCTATATATATATGGAGTATTATGAGCTTGTATAATACGACATAACGAACAAGAGAAGGAGTTTGTGTATTGATTGGTTTGAGCTTATATTTTACGATCAATACAAAGAGAAACTTTACGTATTTGTTTTGTTATTGCAACTTTAGCTTCACAGGTTTCAAAGTCTTTTTTTTTTCTTTGGGATATTGAGATAGAAAATTTATGACAGAATGTTAACACAGTTTGGATTTTGAGTTTTCACAGAATGCATTGGTAGTGTGTCGGTTAAGAAAGAATGCTGATTGTCGAGCTAGTTCGAGTCAAAGACAAACGGAGGATGGTGTTGTTCAAGACGATGGCTATGTTGGCCAAAGTGGTGGGGGAGGAGAAATCAAATTCGGTTTATGACTCTGAGTTTCAGATTTCAAATGGTGACATTGCAGAATCATCAAATATTGTTGAGGTTAGATTTTGTCTTTTCTTCTAACAATGTTTAATGCGGTAAGCTGATATTAGAATGTGATAAATATCTGGGATTATGGATCTCGGAACAATCTAATATGTCAATTGGTTTTGTGTTGGAAATCGAGTTTATTAATTGTGAGATGCAGGATCGAGCAGACACCGATGATGATTGTTATGCTGAACGATGATATAATAAAGTTAGAGGAAGAGGCATTAAAAGCAAGCCAAGCCATCGACAAAGTAATCCAACACAACAAGAAACAATATTCAGCGAGGCATCGAGTGTAAAGAAAGAATCAAAGGAGACAGTGAATTGTTACGCTTTGTGCAGGATCAAGAATGTCGCTGCAGCTGCAGGCAATGACTCAGGCTTGGAAATCCCGAATCTGTTCAACATCAAGAAAGATGATAGCCAGAGATTGACAAAGAATGTTGTGGCCACTACAGTTTTATTGGCTATCTTTGTTTCTGTTTTTTGTAGTTTCTTCAACACCTAGGAACTATACTTCAGTTGATGTATTACGTCGTTTTCTGATTATTAGTAGTACTAACATATCTTAATACACCTATTAAGAACCTCTTTTTTAGACTGCGTATATGATATTTAACCACATAACATTTCTTCAATTCGATCTCTTTTTTAGGCCTACTAAATAAGTTTGTGTGTGATTCTGTTTAATTTGTTTGCTTCCTCTGTTATCCAAATTGAGATAATGATCCACAATTAATAAGTATGAAATAAAGGTTTTATAAGATTAGCTAGTGCAAGTTTTACCATCTTTATAAATATATAAAATGACACTAAAATTGGTTAAAACAAGACAATATCATGATTTTATATAGAAAATCCAAAAAATTGGAGATAATGATCTACTTCCTCATCTTTTTTTGTAAGAAAAGTTTGAAATCTATGACTTTTATAAAGAACAATATAAAGTCTTGTAAATGTTATAAAATTCTTAAACATTCAGTCATATACATTTTTAAAAATATTTTGATTATAAACAACTTATAAAACCATATAAAATCCAAAAGAATCTTTGTTATTTATAAAACATTTTAAACCGTACAACCGTGTAAAACATCATACTTCTATGTTGCTATCAAATTCCCATTGTTACGTGAGATTAATTAGTTAATGATTGTAGTGTCATCAACCATTTTATTTGAAGGATTGTGATGTCATAAAATGATTTACGGTATTATAAAGATTTTCTTCGAGTCAGTAGGGCTGGACATAAAAACCAGAATTGAAGAAACGAACTGAACCGAACCGAAAATTCGGTTTTGGTTCCGGTTTCCAAAAATTAACCAATTGGTTTCATAATTTAAGTAACTTCGGTTTTCAATTTGGTTCGGTTCCTAACCAAGAACCGAAGATAAAACTAAAACTAATTCATTAATTAACTTTTATTACCTGTAAGACTAGTTGAGCATAAAAAGTAGAACCAAACCAAACCCAAAACAAAAATTTGTTTCCAGTTCGATCTTGTGTACATTCTTTTGTAACAAAATGGTTGTTAAGTGTTTTTGGCTGTTTTGTTTAAAAATAACCATTTAGAACCGAAACCGATTGAGAACCAAAATTATTTTGGTTCTTCTTTGGTTCCAATTTCAAGTATCTATTTGGAACTGGAACCGAGTATAACCGAAGCAGATTTTAGTAAGTATCCATTGGTTATCATATTTTAAGAACCAAAAAAATGACAATCAAAAGAACTGAATTGAACCGAAGAATCGTATGCCCCAGTAAGACATTTGTTTGGAATTATATATATATATATATATATATTTTTTTTTTATTTGGTCAAACTTCTTTTAATTTTCCCAGGTTTCTACCTGACAATAAGCCCCTAAATTTAATTAACATAATATAATTAAATAAAAAATAGAAGACTTGAGAGTAGATCTCATAAGATAAAAGAGGGAACAATGATATTTAATGTTGTGAGATAACATAGTGTTACCAAGTGGAGAGATATAGAGACAAATGCAACTCAATTTATTAAAAAAAATTGAAAGAATTGCTCAAATAGTTTTTGTCCAAAAAAAAAAAGCGTCAAGGGTGTTTCACAAAAAACAAAAAATTGATGTCTTCTTCTATTTTCTTCTTCTCTGGTTAGTTTCACAAAAGAAAAAAAAAAGAAACCTCTAGTGTAAACCGTCGTCGTTAAGTTCTCTTGATTTTGTTCCTTCCTCGTCTTACTCAACGTGTTCTTCGCTGTATTTCATACTCGTTGTCTTCTTCTTCATCTTGTTCTTCGTACTCATCGTCTTCATTGTCAGTAAGTTTCTTCTTTTCTTTATCCTCTTCTCCTCTTCTGCTTTTTCTTCTTTTTCGTGAGGGCATTTGGGTTTAGGGTTGACGTAGACATTGAGTTTCTCAATTTTGCAAGATTTGGATTTCACAATTTTGCGACATTTCGGTTTTTGTTCTTCACTAACTTATTTTGTGTCTAGTCAGTTTCTTCCCCAGTCCGAGCCAATGTGATATAGTTCGTAATTAGTTGTGAGGGTAAGGGTGAAGAAGCGATATGATACGTGTAGTACAGTTAGTATGACGCAGCTTAATTGCGGTAACTTCAAGAAGGCTTCTAATGTGGCAGATGAAGCGCAAAGAAAACTTTGGGAAGATATTGGCTTAGGGGTTGGCGAAGGCCCAAAATGGGTAGAGTTGAAAGCAATCTTGGGGAGATGTAGAGGGTGGTCTTTCGAGAAGAGGAAGATGGTGGGCTTGCTAGTGGTTTTGTGATGTTCGAGAAGCATCCATGGGGAAGAGTGGCGTTTCTAGAACTGATAAAATCAATCAAAATGGCAGGATGCAAAAAGGCCAGTAATTACACAGTACACGGGTTTGTGCACGCTCTTTTGATATGGGCATTTGAGTTCATCCCCATAGTCGCAGATTTATTTGGGGAGCAAAGAGAAAGTGACGTCCCCATTCTACGATGGAGACCCATCAAGAAACAAACCGTTGACCCCGAGGACTTGGTGAAGTTGAAGCTAGCAAATAATGGAAAGGTAAATTCTTTTTGTAGTAGAGCCGGTTAAGGTGATTGATAGAGTTCATATATGTATAGTAGAGTTCATTTACTCCACTATACATATATGGTAGAGTTCAATTTCAAGTAAAGTGGAGTTGATTTCAAGTATAGAAGAGTTCAATTTTATAAGTACAGTAGAGTTGATTTCAAGTATTGTAGAGTTCAATTTTTTCAAGTACAGTCGAGTTGATTTCAAGTATAGTAGATTTCATTTACGTGTAGTAGAGTTCATTTACGTTTAGTAGAGTTATCCATGTGTAGTAGAGTTCATTTACGTTTAGTAGAGTTATCTATAGTGTGGTAGAGTTCATTCGTGTTTAATAATAAATTGCATCTTCTCGTCTACCAGGTACGTCTTAAGCAGCTGACAACACAACCTCTGGAGATAATTCCTCTATGGCCAAACGATATTGCAGATCCCAAAGTGGACATCATGCTTGGAGACATACTTGCCTCCAGACTAGATGAATCCGCTTGGGACATAAGTAATAAGAGGAAGGCGAATGCTTATGTCGAGGAGAGGATAAGAAAGCGTAGTGCTAGTTCAAAAGTGCAGGTGGGAGAAAGGGAAAGAGAAAAAACACAAGAAAGTAGAGAAAAAACACAATAAAGAAGCGAAAAAACATAAGAAAGATGAGAAGAAGAGAATCATATTAGGATGGATGACTCCACCACCATGCAGGATGTGGTGAGAGTCGTTAAAAACCTTTGGTTTTCCATCTGCACTACATTTCACACTCAAAGGCAAAGAAATCAAGTATAGAGGGGACTGTGGGTTAAAGCCATAAACAATCTCAAAGGGAGAAAAGAGAGTGGCAGAATGCTTACCGTGATTGTACGCAAACTCTACATGTGGTAGACACTCTTCCCAAGACTTGATGTTGCTCTTCACCAACGTCCTTAGAAGTGTTGACAACGTTCTGTTCACTACTTCTGTTTGTCCATCAGTGTGAGGATGGCATGATGTTGAAAACGTCAGTCTGGTCCCTAGCTTAGCCTATAGTGTGTGCCAAAAAATTCCCTAAGAATTTGGTGTCTCGATCTTAAACTATCACTTAAGGCATTCTATGAAATCTCACAACTTCCCTGAAAAACAGATTAGCTACACAAACAGCATTATCCGTCTTGTGGCTAGCTATAAAGTGAGCCATCTTGCTAAACCTGTCAACAACCACAAAAATAGAATCTCTACCATTTCTGGTTCGAGGAAGCCAAGTACAAAGTCCATAGATAAATGAGTCCAGGGCTGCGAAGGAATAGGAAGATGATGTGATTCTCCCTAGGATAGAACTCTGAAAATCGGGGCTAGAGTACTCGAAATCGAATGAAACTTGAGGCAGCGGATAGATTGGAGTGTGAGACACTCGGTTATGAGTTTTCAGCGGATTTGATCGAGTATTTCCTGAGATACGTGACAAAGGTCTCTATGAGACAAAGAACTGAAGGATTGATGGAGATGGATATGGTTGCTGATTCGTGTGAATTGGTGGGGTGACGAAATAAAGTGATTAAATGGATAGTTTTCTGTGATTAGATGAATTAGGTGAAGAATCGCTTGGCTCACAACGTGATGGGAGATTCAGGCTCTAGGATTTCCAGAACCGTGACTTGAGAGCATGAAAACTTTAAAGAAGTCTTTTTGTCAAAATAATACTCTGAAGAAGTCTACAGTAAGTTATGGGGTTTAAATATAACCCTAGAACCAAAACAACATGTAGTTCTAAACAAAAACAACATGCAGTTTAAATTAATAAAAAAAACAGCAAAGTGTTTAAATAAAAACAACGAGGCGTCCCCTAATGGTGCACCTCAAAATCTACTAAGTACAAAACCAGATTGGTTTGTACATTATTCTCCTAATGGTAAGACTCCTAAGTAACTCGCCATAGTGATTCCATCTGCCTCATTTGAAACCATGAGAGAAAACCCAATTGGGACAAAACTCTCTATGGGAAAAAGAGTACAAACTTACTCACCTAAATTACCTAGTTATCATTACCAGGAGAAGTCTTCAAGATGGAGATGTTGAAGACTTGTTGCAGCTGCTAGCTCGTCAACTCCTTCTGCAATGAGGGAATGCGCTTTCTTTCGCCATCTCCTTAGCTCTGGAACGTGTAATCCGACCCTCTACTTCTGGTGCTGCAGCTGTTGCGTCATCCACGATCACATCATCCTCTCCCTCTTGAAAAGGATTTGTCCTCAAATCTATATCTGCAACATAAGGAAGAAAATCATAAACATTGAACGAATTTGATATGTTATACTTACCTCGGAGATCGATCTTGTAAGCATTGTTGTTGATCCTATTGATGACTTCAAATGGAACATCAACTCGTGGCAGTAGTTTGCTCTTCCTCTCTTCTGGAAATTGATCTTTCCTGAGATGAATCCACACCAAATCTCCTTCTTCAAATATCAGCTCCTTTCTTCCTTTGTTGGCGTGTTTCTGGTACTGCTCTGTCTTCTTCTCTATGGTCTCCTTGGCTTTGGCATGAATTCTCCTAACTTGTTCAGCCTTTGCTTTTCCATCTGCACTACACTTCACACTCAAAGGCAAAGAAAACAAGTCTAGAGGGGACTGTGGGTTAATGCCATAAACAATCTCAAAGGGAGAAAAGAGAGTGGCAGAATGCTTAGCGTGATTGTACGCAAACTCTACATGTGGTAGACACTCTTTCCATGACTTGATGTTGCGCTTCACCAACGTCCTTAGAAGTGTTGACAACGTTCTGTTCACTACTTCTGTTTGTCCATCAGTGTGAGGATGGCATGATGTTGAAAACGTCAGTCTGGTCCCTAGCTTAGCCCATAGTGTGTGCCAGAAAATGCCCTAAGAATTTGGTGTCTCGAACTGAAACTATCACTTGAGGCATTCCATGCAATCTCAGAACTTCCCTGAAAAACAGATTAGCTACACAAACAGCATCATCCGTCTTGTGGGTAGCTATAAAGTGAGCCATCTTGCTAAACCTGTCAACAACCACAAAATAGAATCTCTACCATTTCTGGTTCGAGGTATGCCAAGTACAAAGTCCATAGATAAATGAGTCCAGGGCTGCGAAGGAATAGGAAGATGATGTGATTCTCCCTAGGATAGAACTCTGAAATCGGGGCTAGAGTACTCGGAATCGAATGAAACTTGAGCAGCGGATAGATTGGAGTGTGAGACACTCGGTTATGAGTTTTCAGAGGATTTGATCGAGTATTTCCTGAGATACGTGGCAAAGGTCTCTGTGAGACAAAGAACAGAAGGATTGATGGAGATGGATATGGTTTGCTGATTCGTGTGAATTGGTGGGGTGACGAATTGAAGTGATTAAATGGATAGTTTTATGTGATTAGATGAATTAGGTGAAGAATCTCTTGGCTCACAACGTTTATGGAGATTCGGGCTCTAGGATTTCCAGAACCGTGACTTGAGAGCATGAAAACTTTAAAGTAGTGTTTTTGTCAAAATAATACTCTAAAGAAGTCTACAGTAAGTTCTGGGGTTTAAATATAACCCTAGAAGCAAAACAACTTGTAGTTCTAAACAAAAACAACATGCAGTTTAAATTTATAAAAAAAACAGCAAAGTGTTTAAATAAAAAACAACGAGGCGTCCCCTAATGGTGCACCTCAAAATCTACTAAGTACAAAACCAGATTGGTTTGTACATTATTCTCCTAATGGTAAGACTCCTAAGTAACTCGCCGTAGTGATTCCATCTGCCTCATTTGAAACCATGAGAGAAAACCCAATTGGGACAAAACTCTCTATGGGAAAAAGAGTACAAACTTACTCACCTAAGTTACCTAGTTATCATTACCAGGAGAAGTCTTCAAGATGGAGATGTTGAAGACTTGTGCAGCTGCTAGCTTGTCAACTCCTTCTGCAATGAGGGAATGCGCTTCTTTCGCCATCTCCTTAGCTCTGGAACGTGTAATCCGACCCTCTACTTCTGGTGCTGCAGCTGTTGCGTCATCCACGATCAACATCATCCTCTCCCTCTTGAAAAGGATTTGTCCTCAAATCTATATCTGCAACATAAGGAAGAAAATCGTAAACATTGAACGAATTTGATATGTTATACTTACCTCGGAGATCGATCTTGTAAGCATTGTTGTTGATCCTATTGATGACTTCAAATGGAACATCAACTCGTGGCAGTAGTTTGCTCTTCCTCTCTTCTCGAAATTGATCTTTCCTGAGATGAATCCACACCAAATCTCCTTCTTCAAATTTCAGCTCCTTTCTTCCTTTGTTGGCGTGTTTCTAGTAACTGCTCTGTCTTCTTCTCTATGTTCTCCTTGGCTTTGGCATGAATTCTCCTACTTGTTCAGCCTTTGCTTTTCCATCTGCACTACATTTCACACTCAAAGGCAAAGAAAACAAGTCTAGAGCGGACTGTGGGTTAAAGCCATAAACAATCTCAAAGGGAGAAAAGAGAGTGGCAGAATGCTTAGCATGATTGTACGCAAACTCTACATGTGGTAGACACTCTTTCTATGACTTGATGTTGCGCTTCACCAACGTCCTTAGAAGTGTTGACAACGTTATGTTCACTACTTCTGTTTGTCCATCAGTGTGAGGATGGCATGATGTTGAAAACGTCAATCTGGTCCCTAGCTTAGCCCATAGTGTGCGCCAGAAAATGCCCTAAGAATTTGGTGTCTCGATCTGAAACTATCACTTGAGGCATTCCATGCAATCTCAGAACTTCCCTGAAAAAACAGATTAGCTACACAAACAGCATCATCCGTCTTGTGGCTAGTTATAAAGTGAGCCATCTTGCTAAACCCGTCAACAACCACAAAAATAGAATCTCTACAATTTCTGGTTCGAGGTAAGCCAAGTACAAAGTCCATAGATAAATGAGTCCAGGGCTGCGAAGGAATAGGAAGATGATGTGATTCTCCCTAGGATCGAACTCTGAAAATCGGGGCTAGAGTACTCGGAATCGAATGAAACTTGAGCAGCGGATAGATTGGAGTGTGAGACACTCGGTTATGAGTTTTCAGAGGATTTGATCGAGTATTTCCTGAGATACGTGGCAAAGGTCTCTGTGAGACAAAGAACAGAAGGATTGATGGAGATGGATATGGTTGCTGATTCGTGTGAATTGGTGGGGTGACGAATTGAAGTGATTAAATGGATAGTTTTATGTGATTAGATGAATTAGGTGAAGAATCTCTTGGCTCACAACGTTATGGGAGATTCGGGCTCTAAGATTTCCAGAACCGTGACTTGAGAGCATGAAAACTTTAAAGTAGTGTTTTTGTCAAAATAATACTCTGAAGAAGTCTACAGTAAGTTCTGGGGTTTAAATATAACCCTAGAAGCAAAACAACTTGTAGTTCTAAACAAAAACAACATGCAGTTTAAATTTATAAAAAAAAAACAGCAATGTGTTTAAATAAAAACAACGAGGCGTCCCCTAATGGTGCACCTCAAAATCTACTAAGTACAAAACCAGATTGGTTTGTACATTATTCTCCTAATGGTAAGGACTCCTAAGTAACTCGCCGTAGGTGATTCCATCTGCCTCATTTGAAACCATGAGAGAAAACCCAATTAGGACAAAACTCTCTATGGGAAAAAGAGTACAAACTTACTCACCTAAGTTACCTAGTTATCATTACCAGGAGAAGTCTTCAAGATGGAGATGTTGAAGACTTGTGCAGCTGCTAGCTCGTCAACTCCTTCTGCAATGAGGGAATGCGCTTCTTTCGCCATCTCCTTAGCTCTGGAACGTGTAATCCGACCCTCTACTTCTGGTGCTGCAGCTGTTGCGTCATCCACGATCACATCATCCTCTCCCTCTTGAAAAGGATTTGTCCTCAAATCTATATCTGCAACATAAGGAAGAAAATCATAAACATTGAACGAATTTGATATGTTATACTTACCTCGGAGATCGATCTTGTAAGCATTGTTGTTGATCCTATTGATGACTTCAAATGGAACATCAACTCGTGGCAGTAGTTTGCTCTTCCTCTCTTCTCGAAATTGATCTTTCCTGAGATGAATCCACACCAAATCTCCTTCTTCAAATATCAGCTCCTTTCTTCCTTTGTTGGCGTGTTTCTGGTACTGCTCTGTCTTCTTCTCTATGGTCTCCTTGGCTTTGGCATGAATTCTCCTAACTTGTTCAGCCTTTGCTTTTCCATCTGCACTACATTTCACACTCAAAGGCAAAGAAAACAAGTCTAGAGGGACTGTGGGTTAAAGCCATAAACAATCTCAAAGGGAGAAAAGAGAGTGGCAGAATGCTTAGCGTGATTGTACGCAAACTCTACATGTGGTAGACACTCTTTCTATGACTTGATGTTGCGCTTCACCAACGTCCTTAGAAGTGTTGACAACGTTCTGTTCACTACTTCTGTTTGTCCATCAGTGTGAGGATGGCATGATGTTGAAAACGTCAATCTGGTCCCTAGCTTAGCCCATAGTGTGTGCCAGAAAATGCCCTAAGAATTTGGTGTCTCGAACTGAAACTATCACTTGAGGCATTCCATGCAATCTCAGAACTTCCCAGAAAAACAGATTAGCTACACAAACAGCATCATCCGTCTTGTGGCTAGCTATAAAGTGAGCCATCTTGCTAAACCTGTCAACAACCACAAAAATAGAATCTCTACCATTTCTGGTTCGAGGTAAGCCAAGTACAAAGTCCATAGATAAATGAGTCCAGGGCTGCGAAGGAATAGGAAGATGATGTGATTCTCCCTAGGATAGAAACTCTGAAAATCGGGGCTAGAGTACTCGGAATCGAATGAAACTTGAGCAGCGGATAGATTGGAGTGTGAGACACTCGGTTATGAGTTTTCAGCGGATATGATCGAGTATTTCCTGAGATACGTGGCAAAGGTCTCTATGAGACAAAGAACTGAAGGATTGATGGAGATGGATATGGATGCTGATTCGTGTGAATTGGTGGGGTGACGAAATGAAGTGATTAAATGGATAGTTTTCTGTGATTAGATGAATTAGGTGAACAATCTCTTGGCTCACAACGTGATGAGAGATTCAGGCTCTAGGATTTCCAGAACCGTGACTTGAGAGCATGAAAACTTTAAAGAAGTCTTTTTGTCAAAATAATACTCTGAAGAAGTCTACAGTAAGTTCTGGGGTTTAAATATAACCCTAGAACCAAAACAACATGTAGTTCTAAACAAAAACAACATGCAGTTTAAATTAATAAAAAAAACAGCAAAGTGTTTAAATAAAAACAACGAGGCGTCCCCTAATGGTGCACCTCAAAATCTACTAAGTACAAAACCAGATTGGTTTGTACATTATTCTCCTAATGGTAAGACTCCTAAGTAAATCGCCGTAGTGATTCCATCTGCCTCATTTGAAACCATGAGGAGAAAACCCAATTGGGACAAAACTCTCTATGGGAAAAAGAGTACAAACTTACTCACCTAAGTTACCTAGTTATCATTACCAGGAGAAGTCTTCAAGATGGAGATGTTGAAGACTTGTGCAGCTGCTAGCTCGTCAACTCCTTCTGCAATGAGGGAATGCGCTTCTTTCGCCATCTCCTTAGCTCTGGAACGTGTAATCCGACCCTCTACTTCTGGTGCTGCAGCTGTTGCGTCATCCACGATCACATCATCCTCTCCCTCTTGAAAAGGATTTGTCCTCAAATCTATATCTGCAACATAAGGAAGAAAATCATAAACATTGAACGAATTTGATATGTTTATACTTACCTCGGAGATCGATCTTGTAAGCATTGTTGTTGATCCTATTGATGACTTCAAATGGAACATCAACTCGTGGCAGTAGTTTGCTCTTCCTCTCTTCTCGAAATTGATCTTTCCTGAGATGAATCCACACCAAATCTCCTTCTTCAAATATCAGCTCCTTTCTTCCTTTGTTGGCGTGTTTCTGGTACTGCTCTGTCTTCTTCTCTATGGTCTCCTTGCTTTGGCATGAATTCCTCCTAACTTGTTCAGCCTTTGCTTTTCCATCTGCACTACATTTCACACTCAAAGGCAAAGAAAACAAGTCTAGAGGGGACTGTGGGTTAAAGCCATAAACAATCTCAAAGGGAGAAAAGAGAGTGGCAGAATGCTTAGCGTGATTGTACGCAAACTCTACATGTGGTAGACACTCTTTCCATGACTTGATGTTGCGCTTCACCAACGTCCTTAGAAGTGTTGACAACGTTCTGTTCACTACTTCTGTTTGTCCATCAGTGTGAGGATGGCATGATGTTGAAAACGTCAGTCTGGTCCCTAGCTTAGGCCCATAGTGTGTGCCAGAAAATGCCCTAAGAATTTGGTGTCTCGAACTGAAACTATCACTTGAGGCATTCCATGCAATCTCAGAACTTCCCTGAAAAACAGATTAGCTACACAAACAGCATCCAATGCATTTTTGTTATGAATGAATGCGTAACCAATTGCAAGTCCTCAAACTTGACTAACGTGATGTGCAAACATCATAACATATCTCTAATTCCATTTTCGAAACAATTTTCTATGGTTGCGGTCCAAAAAACAGACAATTTATACAATTAGTCTCCAATCAGTCCTCAATATTTCGAGACTGAATTGAGACTGATAACTCTATCAGTCGCTAAAATGTCTCAAAGCTTAGCTACTGAATGGCGACTAACAGGCTTACCAGTCTCTAATCAGTCTCAACTTGTTTTACTGATTAGCGACCGAGCTCACACACAGTCTATGTTCAGTAGCAAAGGAGAAAAGTCTCTATTCAGTCTCAAAAAAAAGTCTCTATTCAGTCTCAGAAAAAAATAAAGTCTCAAAAAAAAATTTTTTAAAGGAGCCGGGACTTGAACCTGTGACCTCCGAGTAATGTGACTTTTTTTGTAGTCCAATGACCACTGGACCACTGGACTCTTTCGTTTAATGTTTATGTAGACTAATATATATTGGTTACTTGTTTTAAGCTCGGGTTTTGTTTATTTCCCAAAAATGATAGCAAAAATTGATGAATTAAGCCGAAGTCAAAGCATTATTTTTGATGAATAAAGTTATATAAGTTGGTTGTACACTTTATATGTACGAATAAAATGAAATATATGAATCGAAGATCTGAACGAGACATATATATTGTAATACCGTCTAAGTAGTTCATACATGTGATTACAATGCGTTTTTGTTATGAATGAATGCGTAACCAATTGCAAGTCCTAAAATTTGACTAACATGATGTGCAAACATCATAACATATCTCTAA
>JAKUCM010008793.1:0-19915 GCA_023374145.1 Lepidium sativum | reverse complement strand
AAGAAGACTCTAAGTGTAATAGGATCAAGTTTAAACTCAGTTATAATGGATTCCGGAACAAAGACTCCAACGAGATGTAGGATTCCGTTAAGGAATCCGAACTCGTAAAACTTCGTTTGTCTCTTTACTTTCTCGTCATACATTCGAATCAAGTAAAGTACGATTAAGTTCGTACAGAAAGCTACAATGAATAATAATATATTGTTTCGCAAATTTTTGTGCTCGGAATCAAAAATTTAGCTGTGAAAATCATGGTTTGAATACTTTGTGTTGGAGTTGTTTATGCAAATTGGATAGTTTTGAGCTAACAAATATTATGTGAATAAGTTTTAAGTTAGTTCAAAAGATCTGATATTGTATAATAATTTGATTCATTCTTGTTTCTATAAATAAATAAAAAACTTCAGTTTTTGATTACTTCTTGAGATGATAAAAGGTTGTACAAAGTGTATAGGGTTCTATTGGGAGATAGTTAAAAGTTTCAGTTCTATTATTTACGTACTCTAAAATATCAAAATAGAGAACATAGAGAACACTGGAGTTGATTTTCCTTAAAATCCTTGCACATATTAAGAGGAAAATCTACTCAAATGGAATAGGTAAACACTAATCTCTGCATTTTTTGTTTTCTTCTTATGTGTTTCATCTTTCTCTGTTTTTTGTAGTTCTCTATTCGTGTCTTTAAAAACTATTCACTCTGTTTTTTATTAGTTGATGTTTTAGAAATAAAATATGTTTATTTTTAGTTGATATATTAAGATTTCTATGCAAAATTTATTGCACTTTTGGTATTTTTGACTCTTTAAATTTTGCAGATTGATTTGTGATTGGTTAAAATATTTTGGAATTTGTGATAAACTATATTTTGGTTAGAAAAAATAAAACAATTAATGATTTCTTAATAGGTGTGAAATGCCTAAAACATCAAGTATAAAAAACCGAGGGAATAATAAACTACAACAACTAAAAATATTGATCTAACAAACTAACAACAAATCAAACAAAGTTATTTTATCATTGAAAAAACACTCAGGATTTAATTAGATTAAAGAAGCATTTGTATTACCAGTATTTTATTTTGCTATCAATCAAATAAAAATTAAAATTAGTGGTTTAAATAAATATTTAAAATTTAACAATTAAATAGAACATTTGAATGACAAATAGTTTTAATATAGTAGCCGGTGGTAAGTCCAGATAAGATAACTCATTTGCACGACCAAAAATCGAATATCCCGCTTATATTATGTAGGAATTTGGCTACTGGACCGACACTTGAACTTATTTATTAAACTACTGCTTAAAAAGAAAAAATTTATAAATGTTTATCAAATGTTATTTCTCACTAATCAAGCTCTCACTAATAAGACTAAAACATGCATGAGTAAGTTGTTCTGCATCTTATTCCAATTACTTTGTCAGCTTGCGTAATCTCTTGTTTCCTAGTAATTGTGAATCCACCATCAAATCTCTCTCTCACCTCACAATTTTCTTATGTCGGCAGTGACATGACTTATTGTCCAATCAGAAACGAAATCGACAAGTGTTTCAGATTCTTCTTCTAGAATCGAACCAAGTTCAAGTTCTTGCATCTTTTATCCTTGCATATTCTTAATAGATTCAGCACTTTATAACTCTCTTGCCTTTTCTACAACAAACACAAAGGTACGGATTGGTAAATGTTTTAATTAATTCAGCTGGCTTTAGCATATTATATAATTCCATAATTTTTTTATAAATAAAATATATAATTAATTATAATATCTCCACGTTCAATTTAAAAATTCATATATTTATTTGAATTCGGATCATATTTTTCAAGTTTTTAAATCCACTCATTTAACAATTAAAACCTATGTAGATATTTTTCTAGATTGAACTCAAATCAATATATATATATATATATATATATTAGTATGGTTAATTTTTAGTTATTTCTTAAAAATTCAAATATTATTCGAAAATTCATTTGATTCAGTTTGGATTATGGTCAAATTTACATGTATTTTTCAAAATCAAAACTAAGTAAGATTAAATAATAAGTAAAAACGTTTAACATAAATCAAAATTTTTTAAAAAAATTGAATTTTTTTGGATTTTTTTTTGTTATTTTGACCCAAGTGAATGATAATATAATCAGTTTTGTAGTTATATATTTGAAAATTTTGATATTAAATCTAAAATAAAAATAATATTTTAAGTATATAATTGTATTTAAGATATTTTTGATATCATATTAAATTATTTTATACAATATAATATTATTTATTTTTTTACTAAACTAATATTTCAAAATTCCATCAAATTTTGCCAAATTATTTTGTTACCATTTGATTTGTTCATTAGTTTGTCAGATTTCACACCATTTACACCTAAAGAAAACAAATAAAAATAAGTCAGAAACAAATAATGAACAAAGAGAAATAAATGCTTAAAACGGTAAAATTCAAGCTTGAATTTTGACTATTGACCTATTTCTTCGGTTTAGCTAAACCGAACCAAATCAATTTACTTCTTTCTTTCAAAGATTGTGTTCTCTTTATACGATAAAAATAATGAAGAAGATTACAAATCTTCAGAAAGGAAAAATCAATCTTCATTTCGAGTAAAAAAAATCTATTTACCAATTTCTCCGGTTTATCTAAGACCGAACCAAAATTTTATTTCTGTAGTTTTGTCCAACAGCCCTAATTACTCTGCCTCTTCAACCTTTCGTTTACTGTAGTTATATAAGAGAATCGAAATTAATGAAAATGGTTTTAGGGATTTCGAAAAGCCATGGCTAAGTCAGTATTCAACAATGGCGACCTAACTTTTCTAATCCCATAAAAGTAAGCAACTTTCGGTTTCTTCCTCTTATTCGAAAACATTTTTACTATTTTTAAACCTTCACATTCTTTGGTGTAGCGCGTTTACATAGTGCGTTAGAATCGAATCTCACACCTTTTTCTGTTTTGTTTCCTTTAATCCTTTTTTCAAGCTTTTCAATCCTTCTTCTTCTACAACAGCTCTAGATCTGATTTCATTGGTGACATTAACTTTGTGGGTCGTCATCAAAAAGTGATTTTTAATTGAAAAAGATGTGGTCTGTGGTGGGTTTGGTGAGACGTACGGCAATGTCCACCGTGAATAAGTCTTCTCCGGCTAGGACTTTACTCGGTGGTTGCAGATGTCTTACTGTTGAATCTAAGGAAGATGAGAAAAAGGAGATAACTGTAGCAGAAGCTAAGAAGTTAATGAGACTAGTTAATGTTGAAGAGATGAAGAAGAAGCTTATTGGTATGTCTGATAAAGAAATGGTTTCTTATACTACACTTGTTGAAGCATCTCAAGGTTTAGGTATCGCTAGATCTCTAGATGAAGCTCATGCTTTTGCTCGTGTCCTTGATGATGCTGGTGTAGTTTTGATTTTCAGAGATAAAGTCTATCTTCATCCTCATAAGGTTTGAGAAATTTTTAAAAAGGAACCTTTATCCTTATCTCTAAATGTCTCTTTGAATCTGTTTCTGGTTTGTGGATTTGTAGGTGGTGGATTTGATTAGAAGAGCAGTGCCTTTAGGTCTTAATCCAGATGATGATCAAATTAGAGAAGAATTTGATAAATTGAGAAATATGAAGGAAGAAATTGATGTACAAGCTCATAAACAAGTGAGGAAGATTCTATGGTGTGGTCTTGGTTACTCAGTGGTTCAAATTGGACTCTTCATTAGACTAACTTTTTGGGAGTTTTCATGGGATGTAATGGAACCCATTACATTTTTCACTACAGCAGTTGGGATCATTGTTGGTTATGCTTATTTCTTAATGACTTCTAGAGATCCAACTTATCAGGATTTCATGAAAAGGTTGTTCCTTTCGAGACAGAGGAAGTTGCTTAAGAGTCGTCAGTTTGATGTTGAGAGGTTTAAAGAGCTTGAGAGGAAGTGGAAGATAACGTCACACTCTTCATCTTCTTTTCCATGCCACGCAAATGCATCGATTCGGAATCGTATTGGGGTTGATCTTGATTTGGAGGATTCTTTGCAGAGTCACAGAGATTGATTGGTTTGTGATCCCATCAGTTTCTGGTTTTCTAACCATTTTCTTTCACTTTTTGATTATAATATACTTAACTCTTATCTTATTAAACTCTTGTGGTTTAAATTTAATCATCAAGTTTGATTATTTTTGGTTTTAAACTATCCAATCATGGAGATTTTAACCTTTAAACTACTGTTACAGAGGATATTTCAAATCTTTCTTTATGGTTTAGGATTTTGTAGGCTCCTAATAATCTAGTTTATAATAGTTTAATATACGCTGAATTTGACTTTTATATTTAAGGAATTTATGTCACCAAACAATCAATGAATTAACCAAAGAATAGATGACTTGGTTTAATTTTTTTTTGCTTCTTAAACCCTTATTTAAGCCTTTGAGGGTAATATGGTACAAAGAAAAATGAAGGATGATAATTTAATAACAACACATGGATCATTGAATACACAATCTTCGAATTAAATCTCGTGTCCACTTTATAAAAACTCGCTCAATGGTCTTTGGCAATCGTGCGGCTACTAAGACCACACATTAATATAGCCGATGATAAGTGGCCTGGTGTAGTCATTTTACAAATTCTCGCGGCACCAGGATTGAATCACATACTGTAGGAACTAGATTTCAAAGTTGACCGATAGAAAATTGGCTAAATTAGGTCCATTAAGGCCCATTAATATTCGTACAAATACAGGGCCCATAAAAAGCTCGTTTTTGTTTTATGACTTGATCAATAGATCGGGAAAGGATTTTGAGGGATTCAATTAATCATTAGTTTCTGGATTTCGACTCCATTAGAGAGTAGTCATGAAAAATAATCGATACTCGAATTGGAAACAGAGAGAGTTTGTTCTTATACTCTTTTATGCCGTTGCCTTCTACGCGTATGGTATATGGAGATCGCTTCGTCTCTCCCACGGTAACTCCAATTTCGCACAATCAGTGTTTAGTATAGGTTCTAAAATCTCATTCATGTGATTGTAATTTGGTTGATGATTTTTTGAACTTACTTTAGATCACTACTTCAAGCTCCATGGTTTAGCTCCTGGCTGGCTAATTCCTAATCGCCGCAATGTAATGCCGGAATCCTTAATCATTAACGGTTTTTTTTTTATTAATTACTTTGAAGTTCATTGTCTTTCTTTGGCTGTAGGATGTTTCTGATGCTCAATGGAGAAACTTCCGAGGAAATTTGCCAGTTCTGAGTTTTGTTTTCACGGTTTTCACTTTGATTGCAAATGGGTTTAGGATTTTTTTCCACTTGAAAGCTAAAGGAATGTCCATCGTGTGGCTTTCCTTGTCACTTTTATACTTGACTTACTTACATGGAGCTTGGTAATGCTGATTTCATTTCTTGCTTACTTCTATTCGTTTCTTAAATTCTCTGTGTCTAATCAAACTTATATCTTCATTATCTCCCAGCGTCATTTATATTCTGTCGATTGCAACAGCTAATTTCCTTCTTGTTAAGGTATATTTCCATTCATGTTTTCACTCTTGACATTAATATTACTGTATTGTAGATCGATAGTTAGGATCGTAAGAGTATATAAAATGAAGGGTAAAGCATATCTAAATTTCTTGTGGCATACATTCGTTATGCTTACTTCTCAGTTTGATATTTTCCGAGCAAGTTTATTTGATTTACATTGTGCAGGTTTTTGCACGCACGAATTATTTTCCTTACATGCTTTGGACTTTCAATATATTTTTTCTCTTGTGCAATCGCATTTATGAAGGCTATTCGTTCTCCATGTTTGGGTGAGTTATGTACATATTTGTAATATAGTTGGAGTTACTATTAAAGCATGATGGTTGCTGGAGGGCCTAACGTATTTTTCCTTCCTCTCTATATTCAAGGCAACAGTTTGAATTCCTGGACAACTTTCGGGGCACATTTAGATGGCATATATGCTTCAACTTCGGTATTGATTTCTCCACTTATTCTTGACTGCTAATTTCTCTTTATAGCAAAATCTGACAGCAGTATGTAGCTTACTTATGATTCTCTGCAGTTGTTCTGCGCATGATTAGTTTTGGATTTGATTATCACTGGGGCCAAGTGGATTCTCGTTTTGATGAGGAGGTGGGTTGCCTTTCATGACTCGGCTTTCATAAATGATATTTAATTGACATGTATTGTCTTCTTATTTAACACTCTCCGTCTTTCTAATAATTCTTTTACCATATCTCTATTTTGGGAATAGGTGATCATGGGAATTCTAGCATAGCATTCGAAAAATAGAAAATTCATCCACAAATTATATACATATGTTCTCCTGTTATATATAGACAATTGCTGCTGGTATTTTTAGTTTCTTGTTAGTTTCTCTAATTTAGATATCTTCTAAGATTATCCTTGCATATTTCTACTGCTTCTTTGATCAAAGATTAACAGCTTATGGTGTATACATCTCTTATTTTGCTATCATTTTACTGCAGAAACACGTAACACGCTGTTCCTTATGCAAGTTGGGGAAGACTTGCTATGTAGTTAGACAGGTTGACTGCAAGGCATCACCATTTCACTTCTATTATTAATGTTCATTTGCGATTGCATCACTTGTCTCTAACGTGAGATAAACTTATTAGGAAAAAGGTCTAGCCAGTGACAGCTGCAGTTTTTCTCTATACCTTTGTTATTTGGTGTATGCACCCTTGTACCTTGCAGGCCCAATCATAAGCTTTAATGCTTTTGCTTCCCAGGTCTGTGGTCTTCTTATGCCTTCACTTCTGTATTACTTTTCATGTTTTCCTTTGCTTTTAGAATTCTGATTCTCTCAAATAAAATTCCATTTATTATAGTTAGGAGTTCATAACTTAGTCTTGTCATCATGATCTCTCACTGCAAGTCTGTATTCTTTGCAGCTAGATATGCCACAGAATACTCATTCATTCAAAGACGTTGCTAAGTATGGATCGCGTTGGTTATTTAGCTTCTTGCTGATGGAACTTATGACACATTTATTCTATTATAATGCCTTTGTGATCAGGTAAAAAAATTTCCGGAATAGAGTGATAATTGGACTTAATTGTTTTTGTTTTTGTTTTTAGGATCTTTTAGTTTTGCAAGATGCTAACTTCTTTTCATTTGTGACAGTGGTCTGTGGAGAGAACTATCTCCTGTGGAAATATTTATTGTTGGATATGGAGTAAGATATTTATGATAATTATGTTGTTATATTTTCTTGAGCAGAACAAACTACTTTTTACTAGACAATCTAAAATTGGCTTAAGAGGTTCTTCGAAATTATAGCTGTGTTTAAATTTTCTTCTTGTAGAGAACCAGAATACCCAAAACTGATCGGTAGTGTATTTGTACTGCTGCAGGTGCTGAACTTCATGTGGCTTAAGTTCCTCCTTTTGTGGAGATATTTCCGCTTCTGGTCTCTGGTATGTACCTTAGGCACTCATGATCTAGAGATTGTTTTGTTAGTCCATTAACTTTTGGTGGAACAAAGTTCTAGTAGTCATAGGGTAGTTAAATCTAGTCCTTTGAACTGATGACATTTTACTCTATGAATTTTGAATATCATGTAAATTTCATATCGTTGCCTATTAAATGCCTACAAGCTTGAAATGTTGGGCGGTATCATAGGACACAAAATTAGCATTAAAGGGGAAGGAGTTATTTGTGGTTTCTTGGATCAATATGCATTTCTGATATGTAGCAACGTAAACCATTTTCTTTAAGGTGAATGGCATTGAAACTGTTGAGAACATGCCGAATTGCATTAACAATTGCTATAGCCTGGAAACATTCTGGAAAACGTGGCATGCCTCATTTAATAGGTGGCTTATCAGGTGAGACTGCTTAACCCTGAACTCATGTTTCAACTTAAAGCGTAGCATCATCAATCTTTTTCTAAAGTCAAGTTGTAAGTAATAAGTTAACACATTCCTTAGGTATATGTATATTCCTCTGGGTGGATCACGAAGAAAGTTCCTTAACGTGTGGGTTGTATTTACATTTGTTGCCATGTGGCACGATTTAGAATGGTAATCCCTTGTCTTTCTAAGATTCCTCTAGGTATTATGAACTATTTTATCCAACTATTCATGTGGTTGATTGTTTGGGTTTGTTATCAGGAAGCTTCTTTCATGGGCATGGTTAACATGTTTATTCTTCATGCCAGAAATGTTACTGAAATCAGCATCCAATGCATTTAAGGTCAGTTAAACTAAGGTTGTCTTATCACTTCAAATAACTGAAGCCTTGTAAAGTCCAAAGCTTTACCATGCTAACATCAAAAATACTGAAATTGGCATATATCATTGCACATCATAATGGTAGATACTGGCAATGTGTCTGACTAGCACATGATATGTTTTGGATCCATCACCTTTCTAGGGAGCCTGTTATCATATGTCCAAAGAAACACAAAACTTCCATAACTTCCATTGTATTTTATTTTCCATGGAAACTGTAGTTAATACGATAATTGCTGTTGCAGGTAGAGAGTGCTTCCGGAGAATTTTTTCCTTCGTGAACTCAAGGCATTGTCTGGTGCTATCACAATCACATGTCTCATGGTAGATAGCTTTTGCTGAATATTTTTAGTCCCGTTGGTGTAGTTGCCTTTATGCTAGGCAGACAAATAAAATTGAGTTTCTGGATTGCAGATTGCAAATCTTGCTGGCTATGTCATTGGACCATCAGGTATAAACTGGTTGGTCTCCAGCTTTCTTAAGAGAGAAGGTATCTAGAAGCCCAAATGTTGTAATTTTTTCACTTATGTGCTTTATGATACGCTCTGATCAATAATGTTTTATTCATTTGATATGACAGGAGTACCTGTACTAGGTGGCGTGTTCTTTAGCTTTTACTTGGGTACAAAGGTAACTAGTGCATTTGAATACTGATATACTAAACGTTCAAATGTTGATCGCATGCTCCCAACTATCCTTTTCTTTATTTTGCAGCTGATGTTCCACATTCAAGACTTGAGAAGTGGGGCACATAGCTCGAAGTAGCTGACGCAGAGTAGTAGTCTCCTCAGTTATAATCAAATCATTTCATTATAGTTAAATTTTGCATAAAATTTGGGTCGGACTAACTGATTTTTTCATTGGTGGAAGAATAAAAAATGAAGACAACTTTCTCAAAGGCTTTTTATATGGATGACCAACAGACCACCTGCAGTTGATAAAAACACAATGAATGCTTTGGAAAGGTATATGGTAAATGAATGAAAATCTCTGCATTACTGTCATATGTATATGATATACGAAATGCAGTCGGATTGGACTAACGGATTAACTTAATGCATGCTGATTGTGGCTGCTGCGTATTCATCCTCAAACGGGTGGACCTATGAATTCAATTGTCTGTTCCAATCCAGTTCCTTACTAGTACTGCCTGCATTCCTTAGATTCCTTTCAGCCGCAAGCACTTCTTATATATTGTGGCACCAATTACATTCTACATTCTACATAACAACTGGGTGGTGCGGCGGTTTTCGGAGTACTCCAATTTGACCATCTTCCCCCAAAGACAACACATCTTGAGGTTCATTACATTGATGTATCATCAAGATTTGTCCACATGTGGTGTACTGTGTACATAGATGCTCTACTCATGATGTCACGGGACATTCTGTGTAGCTGAAGATTTGCCTTCAAGGCACCCACATGCTGAGAAGAGTGAAAACGAAGCAACAACCATCTAAGTATCAAAGACATTAAGTATCTCCGAAGAATGTCTGCGTCTGTAAGCGACATAAGACTGGATGTCCAAGCAACAAAATCCAGTTTCTGATAAGTCCAAAACGATAGAAGAAAAGAAAGATCGTCCAAAAGGGCTAGAGTCTGACCATTGATTCGAGTTCCATTATTAGCTTCTATAGGTTTAAGGGCGATTAAGACCATTGAAACAAACCATCAATGTCACAAATTTGTCCCTTCATAACCCAACAAAAACAGGTTGTGAGAAGACATAAGATGATTAAGACACACCTCTGCGTTTTAATCATGTGGCTCTGAATAGAAGTTTAAGAGTTCTTAATCACGTAATATATATAAAAATAGGTGATAGTGACGATAATAAAGCATAGAAAATGATTGTCACAGTGACAAACACGAAATTATTTTCACACAAGTGTCCAAATAACATAACTAGCAGTAAGGACAAAAAAAAGGTTACAGTTTCCTAAGAATCATAACTTAATATTAAAATTATATTAACGATTGATCTAAGGCTACAAAGAAAGTGTCTCAGAGTGTGAAAGGAATAGAGTAGTTCGTCAGCTCTCGAATAATTGCAATCAGTCTGCAACATTGTGCGATCTGATCTATATGATAACCAAATTATATTTTACTTTTGCAGATCTGGAATTTTTTGTCACAGGCAAGCTTAAGTATCCGAGTTAAAGCTCTTCAGTCTGGTAATAAATATTAATTAAAATAAAACTAAAAGACTTCTGGTAATAAATGTGCTCTCTCTCCTCTCAGGTCATGCTCACTCTCAATATAAACCAATGTTTGTGATCAAGTCTGAAACATTCAATGATCAAAAGTTGGCAAATGAAGAAGCTTTATGGAGTTTGAGTACTTTGTTTGGGCTCAATCTCTTAAACATCCCTGTAAATGGGATGATGATGGAGTTTGATGAAATGGAGTGGTTTACAGATTCCAATGAAACAAAGGTGTTTCAGATTGAGAATGATGTTTATTCTGAAGCTAAGTTTCCTATGGTGGGACTCACTCTCATTCAATCTGCTGCTGCTAAAGGAGCTGGTAACATCTTCTTCTTATTACATGTCAGGTCCTGATCCTTTTCCTTGGATAATATATGTTTCTTGTTAAACAATTTTCTATATTCATGCAGTGTGTTTGGATGGAAGCCTGCCCGGATATCATTTGCATCGCGGGTTTGGTTCAGGAGCAAACAATTGGCTTGTTCAATTGGAGGTATGTGAAACAAAAACACAGCATCTTCTGGTAACAGATATATAATACCATTTGTCCAAATGATGGTTTTGTGTTTTGTCAGGGAGGTGGATGGTGTGACACCATTAGAAATTGTGAATACCGTAAAACCAGTCGTCGTGGATCTTCTGCATACATGGAGAAAGTGATACCATTTTCAGGAATCTTGAGTGATCAAGCTGCAGAAAATCCAGGTTTCTCTCTTAGTTTTCCATGTTTTAATAAGTATATGACTTATACTCTCTATTATATTGAATGAATGTTTGGTTTCAGACTTTTATAACTGGAATAGAGTAAAAGTTCGGTATTGTGATGGTGGATCCTTTAGCGGAGACAGTGAAAACAAGGTTAAGCTTTTGCTTAGAACACAAACTGAATTTCATATAACTGCATTGTGTAATATGAAAGTGTTTTTGCTACAAAAACAGGCTGCAAAACTTCAGTTTAGAGGAAAGAGAATTTGGTTAGCTGCTATGGAAGAATTGATGGAAAAGGGAATGCGTCAAGCTAAGCAGGCTTTGCTTTCTGGATGTTCTGCTGGAGGTCTTGCTGCGATTTTACGATGTGATGATTTTAGCAAATTGTTTCCTCATAAAACCAGAGTGAAATGTCTGAGTGATGGTGGTTTTTTCCTTGATGCGTAAGTAAATTCTCTAGTTTTCTTCAATAAGAAGTTACATAAGTCATGCTTTGATATTTATTGACTGGTTGTTCATTTCTGTTACTGATCAGCTTTGATGTGTCTGGAGGTCGATCTCTTAGACGTTTATATGCTGGTATAGTGAAATTGCAGGTTCGAATACAGAGAATGTTACAATGTGTTTATGTATTTATTTTCTTGTGATATATTACTAATCGAATTTTGTATGACTTTGTTCCACAGAATCTGCAAACTATGCTTCCTCAAGAGTGTGTAAACCGGCTGAATCCAACTTCGGTATGTATTTTTCTTAACTTCAGAACCAAATAAACAAGATGTAGTGAGCTGATTCTCTTCATCATTGTTACAATATTGCAGTGTTTTTTCCCACAAAACCTAATCAACCAAATCAAGACTCCTTTGTTCATTGTGAATGCTGCATATGATTCATGGCAGGTTGGTTATTTCTCTTTCTTGATCTTTAGCTTTATCAACAATAACAAAAATATAAGAAGTTTGAAATGGCAGAGTTCGAGTCTTTTTAATGGCAATAATTCAGGATTTTATGATTTTCGAATTATATTAGAGAAAAGAATAAGTGCCGAGTTTTTCTTAGTCTGATGATTTACATGTCCTAGTTTGGAGACTAAAAAATTGAGGGTTTATGGATGAACTTAAACTATAAATCAAGGGTTTTACTCTGATTTCTATTTTTTTTGGCATAGTACGAGTTTTTAGTGGTAATATACTCGGATCTTTATGATTTTCCGATTATAAAAGAAATCAATAAGCAAAATATAAGAAGTTAACTTGATCCAGTGGTCAAAGATTTCATTCTGATATCTATTTTTTTGGCAGAGTTCGAGTTTATTTAGTGGCAATAAACTGAGAATTTTATGATAACCAGAAAACATATATAATGTGGGTTTGATAATTGCAGATCCAAGAGAGTTTAGCTCCAAAATCTGCAGATCCAAGGGGAAGTTGGAAAGAATGTAGACTTAATTACAATAAGTGCAGTGCATCTCAGATCCAATTCTTACAAGGTGTTAACATGAATTTAATTAATGTTCTTCACTTATTGCTTAAATACACCAAAAAAAAAAACAGAACTAATAATGTTTTTGTTAACAGGTTTCAGGATTCGAATGGTGAATTTGTTAAAACGTTTTGCTATGTCAAATAAGAATGGAGTTTTTCTCAACTCTTGCTTTTCTCATTGCCAATCAGAGAGGCATGATACTTGGTTCTCCAAGAACTCTCCTAAGATTAGAAACAAGGTAACTATCGAAATAAGTCGCAAGAAATAAATTTATAAATGAATTTAGATTCGAATTTTTAAAAAGATTTGAATATATCACAACAGGGTATTGCAGTAGCTGTGGGAGATTGGTATTTTCAAAGAGGAGGAGCTAAGCTTATAGACTGTGCTTATCCTTGTGACAAGACTTGTCACAATTTAATATTTAGAGGATGATTATATTTAACTATTTTTGGCATCAAAGTGCTATTTTTTATGTAAAAAAAAAAAGAAAGCATCCAATTATTCAACCAAACAATGGAATAAAATGAAATCCATTTGATCACTTCTTCCTATTTGTGCGTAAAAATCTCATATTCATTAGTCCAATTTTCTTTATTTATATTAACTACCCATAAAAAAGTCAGATCATCGATTGAGTTTTTTTTTTGTCAACAGTAGATTATATTGGGGCGCAACTGACCGGTTCAGTAGTCAAATTTCTACATAATGTAGGCGGATGACTCGATCCTTGGTTATACAAATGAGTTGTCTTAAGTGAATTTACTGGCACCCACTAGAATAATAACCATTTACTTTTAAACGTAATTTCCATAAAGACTTTAAATACGTTTTACAATTAAACTTTCATTTTATTAAACTTTACTTCCTTCTAAATTTCCATCCAATTATTTTTTGCATACTCAACATGAGCTATAGTTCCAATTGATAGCGTTGGATGATTGCATGGCAGCAAAAAAAAAACCCCACTTATTTGTTTGCCTAATGAACATTTTTAGATACAAAAATTACATAATCGCATTTGGATATGTTACTATGTGTATTATACTAATTCATACAAATTTTGCATAATTGCTTTAGAACCCCCAATAGATTATTATGTGATTACCATTTAAAACCTAGACCATGCTGGTTTCATAAAATAAGAAAAGTTTAATGATGATCTTGGGCATTCTCGTATGTCAGAAAAAGGGTTAGTACCATGTGAATACCATGTAAAAAGGAGATATTTGGATTACCTAAAAGTTTCTGTTTTTCTTTTTGATGATCTTTACAAATTTGCTCATAATGTTAATTTTTGTATTTCATGAGGCGGCTTATACTTTGATGTTGAGAGAGTCTTTAGTGGTTGGGCTTTGTGATGTTATTGGCAATCTCCAACGAAACTCATCCGACTCTTTTTCTTTTGTCCCTGTTTTATGTTCTGTTTGCTAAGACATAGTTGGGCCAAATCAATCTCAAAATTATATAGTGCATATTTTACTATATTGGGCTTTGTAACTAATATCAAAGCATTTTGTAGATAGAATCATTCTACTAAAATCCACCTTCTAATAAACTCATGATTTTTTTTGTTAACATTGGACCACAAATGGCCGGCCCATTAGTCAAGTTCTTGCAAATGCAAGCGGGAGGACTCGATTCCAGGATGTTCAAGTGCGCTTGACTTTTGTGGACTTATCACATGTCACTAGACTAAATGCCACTTGCTCTAATAAACTCATGATTAAGATAATATATATATATATATATATATATTGTTTATTGGGAAAATATCAATCAAGCACGGAACTATCATAATTTCATATTAAATAATGCGTTTTAGTTGATTTTTACTAAAAATCTGAATTTTGTGTTGACCAAACCGATTTACTCCGATATTATGTTGCTTAACGGATATAATTAAGTGCGATTGTTTGTCACGTTAGTGAATTTCTTTTAAGATGTGGTTGTAACAAGGTAAATTCTTTCTGCTAAACGACTTAATATTGGGATAAATAGAAGTCAAATAAGAATATAGGCTAATTAATGGTATCTTAGTTAAAATGTGATCCCAGTACCAAGAAAACTTTAACTAGTTGAGTCAAAATGTGTCATAATCACCAAAATAAATTAAACTAGTCTTTATGCAAAACCTTTTGTTTTGTTTTGTAACTAATTAAAGGACTGAAGTCTAAGAAAATGGTAAAAGAAGTGACTTTGGACACAACTTCTTCAAGGAAACATGTTTCTTAAATCAGTAATGCATTCATTTACACTTCTTCTTACTCCTTTTGACATATTAAGCAAAACTACATATTTGTCCACAGATTCATTATCGTTTCAACAAAAGAATTGCATTGATTTTTATTTTAAAACTAAGGTTTACAGTTTTCTCTGACCAAAAGAAACTAAAGTGTCTGACCAAAAGAGAAGGCCATTCTCTGAAGATCCTTGTTGAACACGTCAAAAGCTTGGGTTTGGGTCCAAGGAAAGGCATTGTTGGAGTTAAAATCTGTCTCTGATTTCACGTAAGTTAAGTTAGAGAAGCATGATTCGTTTAGATACTCGTTGGACCATTTTATTTCTTCCAATCCAGGATTCTCGAGGTTGCTCATAATTCCACAGTTCGATTCCCAATTAGGCTCTGCAACTTTTACATGATGTTCTTCAGACATAGTGCTTGAAGTATTGTCTTGAGGAGGAGGAAGAAGAATCGCCGAGACAGAACTATGGATATTGAATTGTGCAGGGATCATGGAAGAGAGTGAATCATCGATTGAAACTGAGTTGGTGAAGGCAAAATCAGACGGTTCCTTGCCAAACAAGTCTTGATTAGTCAGAGGTTTATGTGTATTAGGGTCAATGCCTTTTTGCTTCAGCTTCTTCTTAATGCAAGAATTCCAGAGATTCTTAATCTCGTTATCAGTTCTTCCTGGAAGTCTTGCAGCAATTTGAGACCATCTGATACAAAAACAGAAGATTTCAGAAATTAGTCTGTTTGCAGAAACAGAACATGGTTATGTTTGTTTTTTTACCTGTTTCCAAGAACAGCATGAAGCTCAATGATGAGATTCTGTTCTTCTGAAGAGAAAGCTCCTCTTTTCAAATCAGGTCTTAAGTAATTAATCCACCTGAGTCTGCAACTCTTCCCACATCTCTCGAGACCTAATAGATTCAGACAAATCTTGGTTCTGTAAGTGAGTCAAAGGAAAAAAAAACACAGATTGTAAGCTTTTTCCCGGAGAAGAAAGAGTTTTACCGGCGAGTTTAGGGACAGAACTCCAGCAACCATGGCCGTTTTTGGTGATGTAATTGAGAAGTTTCTCATCTTCTTCAGGAGACCAAAGACCTTTTCTCTGTTTTTGTTTGTAACAACAAGTATGTCTTCCCATGTTTCAATGTTGTGCAATGGAACTAACAATGAAGAAAGAGAGAGATTAATGGACTGAGACAATGAAGTAAGAGATGTGTAGAGAGAGACTAATACATAAATAGAGGATATAGAACCGACGAAAATGAAAAAACAAAGTCACTTTCATAAGAAGACTTTGTTATATTTTATGTTTTCTTTTTCGATATTTCACTTTTAAGAAAAAGAAGAGAGACAGTAGAATGTGGTGAGCTGGGACCGAAGACTCCTCAATGGTTAAGTCATGAGACTCGTGTTTTGTTGACTATTATACAAACTAATCTTGTTTTCATAGTGCTTTGTTCAAATGACTTCAACTTGTAAAACTGTTTGTTTGATTTGGTTTGGGATTACTTGATTAGTTGTGAATATTTTCAACAAAATTATCAATACATGTATCTATTAAATTTATTTGTTTTAATAGGAATCATAAGTTTACAATTCAAAACCAATTAACAAATTAAATGTTCGATCTATTTTTTTGTATTTATATTTCATTATTAGATGTTAATGGATTTCTTCTTTCTCGTAATGGAATCTGTCAGAGTCCTAGCCGTCAAATAGCAGAAAAATGTAATTGTATGTGTTGGTTTACGTAATTTTCTCTGGAAGTATTATCGGACAGATAATTTATTGGAAGAAAATGAAAGTGGAGAAAAAGTTTATGAGGAAAGTTATGAAAATATGTTAATCAATGGAGAACAACAATAACATCAAATATGAAGAGAAATTCAACTGAATATTCTCAAATTTACTTTGTATTATTTTAAAATTGAAGAATTATTTATAAATTTTAGAATTTCTATAATTTTTTAAATCTATTAAAATATATCGTTCAATCAATTTTAGTGTCAACATACCTCAATTTCTGACAATATATAACAAACAGTTTTTATATATCAGAAATACATTGTAAATGTCAAGTTTTTGAACGGAAAAAAATCATTGAATATTTATGTTTTAGAGATAAAATGTTTAGACTACTTTGATCACCTAATTATGATCATAAGTTGTTTAATTTACGAATAATACTTATTAGATGTCTGAAAAAACTTAAATGAAAAATTAGTCCTATTTATCCATTCAAAATAATTGAGGCTTTTAACAAGGAAATCTCTTGTACAATGCCTTGTTCATGCAGGAACCAACAAGAAGAATGAAGTAGTTAGGAAATTAATTTTGATTAATAAAATACCGACATGAATTGTCCCATAATCAAACACAATTACTAAATGTGCTACTTGGTTTCTTTTGTATGATATCATGTAAGGAAGCTGTCGATAAGATACTTCGAATTAAATTATTCAGAAAATGATTAAACTATATTAATAATAAAAACCATATAATAAATCAAAAGACATTGGAGTTGAAGTTGTATACATACAAAGCTTTTAACGAATTTATTTTGATTATAATATTAAACTAATTCTAACAACGCGTTACTGAGTAGATTATTGTAGTAACTATCATCCGCCGTCAACCTTCAATTATATGAACACGGTGTCAGATTTTGAGGCATTGGTTTTGATTGGATTAGGATAATGCTTGTAGAATGGAGCCAAATCATTGAGGATTCTTACCATGAGTTTTGTTATTGATATGCTATTGTTCGTAGGCCTGAGTATAAATATCGATATCCGAAATCCGAATCGAAACCGATCCAAAAAAGAAGAATAGAATCCGAACCTAACCGGAAAAAAATATTCTAATGGATCCTATATTTATATACCCAAAAAACCGAATCCGAACCCGATCTTTATCTGAACCGAACCCGACCAAAAAAATAAAAATATCCGAATGAGTCCTAAATCAATAGAACCGAAAATCCAAAATCTGAAAAACCCGAACCCAAATCCAAACCTGAACGGATATCCGAACAAGCCTAATTGTTTGTACCAAATTATAGTTTGTAGCTTAAAATTAAATGCATTTGATGTTGGTGGTAGGGATTCATATTATATATCTATGCAATACTATATATTTTGTCAATTCGATCTATAAAACTTGGTTTATAAAATTCTCTATTTTTTAATCTTCACATATATGTAGTAATTATACCAGCAGACTGAGCCGATAGATAGGGTATATAATCACATCAAACTGAAAAGAATTTGACTGAATATTTTGGCTCTTTAACTCGAACCGAATGCCAATTTCTTTTGCATTTGTTTTACATGTTTTCTTTAGTAACAAAAAAATCAATTTTAATTTCAAACTACCTATGAAACATGTAGAGGCTTTTTGTTATTAAAATCGTCGTCTATAGATGACTAAATTTATTTTTTACACTCCAAACTTTATCGAAGAAAAGCAATCAGAGTAAACTTACGACCATTGAACCAATTTGATTAGAATTACCTATTTAAATTTTAGTCTTTCCAAAATTACAAACCCAACAAGTCATGGATATTGTAAATAATGTTTGGCAGTTAAATATGGACAACTTTTCTTTTTTAGTATCGCAAAGTTTGGAACCTAAAACACATATTTCATGTCCGGAAATTGTAGTAGATGTCCCCTAATGAAACTCGAATAACAGAGTTTTTGGATAGATCATGAAATATAGATACTATTGTAAACTTTAAATCTGAGTGTGCATACTCTCATTCAGCTTTATCACTAGTTTAAATAATTGTAATGGTTTTTGTATATATTTTTACAAATTTATAGGGGAAATATATTTAACTAAATTATTATGTCGATACCTGAAACAAAAAATTATGTCTTAAAACCAAATTTTCATAAAATGGTGCCCCTAATTTTTTTAATAATTAGTAACGTCAAATAATTTTATGTCAATTTCTGTAATTTTTTCATGCCGGAATTTAATCTACATTTAGTTGTTTTTTTTGGGATCAGAATCTACATATAGTTGTATAGCTCTGAATATTAGACTAAACATAATTTGACGATTTAATTAATGACATAAAGTTAAATATAAAGACTAATAATTAATAGGGGAAAATGCATTATTATGCTGTTTTTGTCCCAGCTCAGATCAAGTATAAAAAGTTGCGTTCGATCCACATATTGTAATGCATGGAAGTTTTGGGTTCGATAAAAAAAAAGAAAAGAAATAACATATAATTATACTTTTTTTGGTAAGTTATATATAATTATATGCATGCATTAAATAAACAAATTTGTGAACCGATCGATGAAATCACTTATATCTCGTGTCAATTTTGAAAAACATATGCATGTATCTACATAATATAATGTTGCAAAACATGATTACGGAGAAAACAATCATTTAAATATCGATTTTTCCCATTTCTGTTGCATTAAATATGAACTATTTGTCGAGGACATGTGGTCCAATGGTGTTGTCATTTTATAAATTCTCAAGACATCAAAAATCGAAACCTCCTACCTGCAATAGTAGGAGAGAAGTTTAAAAAACCACTAAACTAGTTGACAAAAAAAACGAACTATTTTCTTTTTTTGAAAAATACCAAATTTTTCCATTGAGTTTACCAATTTATTATCACTGTTAGTCAAATTTAACCATTCGTTAACCACTGTCATCTTCTTCTCCTTTATATGTATCCTCGTTTGAAGCAATCTGTCTGAAATGTGTAGAGAGTTCATGACTTGCGTTCTCTTCAACATGTACCAAATCTTCTTTATTTTCGGCCTCAACTATTCCTTCTGCCTCATCTTCATGATTAGACTCAACTTCAAAAGGTTGAAGAGAAAATCAACCTGAAATCGAAGAGAAGAAAGAAAATCAATCTGAAATCGAAGAGAGAAGACAACATCAATCTGAAATCGAACAGAGAATATCGATCACAAATCGAAGAAAAGAGAAGAGAAAATCGATCTGAAATCAAAGAGAGAAGAGAAGAGCAATCAAGATTTTGATTTTAGTGTTTCGAAT
>JAKUCM010008792.1:0-40000 GCA_023374145.1 Lepidium sativum | reverse complement strand
GAAGTACACTTTGGATCTTCTAGCAGACTCTGGATACCTTGCAAGCAAACCTTGCAGCATCCCAATGGATCTTAGCCTAAGCTCTCTCTTGATAATAATGAACCACCACTGGCAGATCCTCTGGAATACTGCCGCTTAGTTCGAAGGCTCATGTACCTAACAATTACACGACCAAACATCACATTTGCTGTAAACAAGGTGTGTCAATTTGCTTCAGCACCGAAGAAGTCTCACCTCCAAGCAACATACAATGTTCCTTGTTACTTGAAGAATTCAATTGGACTTGGACTCTTCTACTCAACAAACTCGGACCTCACACTTAAAGCCTTTACATACGCAGATTGGGTAGCTTGCACAAACACAAGAAGATCAACATCATGGTATGGCATATTCCTTGGCTCTGCTCTCATTTCGTGGAAGTCAAAGAAGCAAGAGACTGTATCCCTATCTTCAGTATAAGCTGAATACCGTGCGATGAGGTTTGCAGTCAACGAAGTCACATGGCTTCCCAACCTTCTCACCGACCTTCAAGTACCTCAAGCACAACCAGTTTCCTTCTATTGTGATTCATCCGCAACAATTCACATCGCCAATAATGCAGTTTTTCACGAAAGAACGAAGCACGTGGATCTTGGCTGTCATAGAGTTCGAGAAGAAATCATCAAAGGCTCCATCAAAACACTCCACGTTCGGACAAACAACAAAATTGCCAACACATTCACCAATGTTCTTCCTCCATGAAAGTTTCATGACTTAATTAGCAAGATGTCATTACTTATTATATGAATGCCATCTTGAGGAGGGGTATTAGAAGAACCGATTCCGGTTTAGTCTGCAAAATCAATTTTCTCGGTTCTTAAGATTAGATTGGTTTAGGCTTGATTAAGTCTCGGTTATGTTCTTCGTCTTCCTTTTTCTCGTTTTGTATAAAACTCCTTGTAACAGACTTTAGTTCGTAACGATCAATGAAAAGGTTAAACGGGATTCTTTGATTGACAATAGCAGTAGCGAATTTGACATATGACACAACTTGTATACAGAGCAATTGATGCATATGAAACATACAGGCAAGTGAGGAACAATATATGTTGAATAGTGTATTTAACTGGTTTAAACAATATTAGCGGGCAAGTATAGATTTCGAAGAAGGCTATTTGATGAAAAGGAAAAATCTCAAATAATGAATCATATGGAATGAGAAATAGGGAGGGGAGTTAGTGAATTAGGCTTTTAAAAGAGGCTACGAGAAATAGGAAGGGGCAAGGTTGAGGAAACGGGACAAGAACGATAGAGGCATTTAGGCCTATTATGGGTCCAATAAAGCTACGAGAAATAGGGAGGAGAGTTAATAAATTAGGCTTTTAAAATGGTTAGACTCCAATCCTATTTTTTGGGTTAAGGTATTTAGTCAGTTCGTAGTATATATAGAAAAGTCGAGAATGATCATCATTTTCCCCTATTTATTTGTTCACATTCCTTTATTTGGATCATCTTCGAGACTCCCACCACTTGTAACTTTATTTTCAACACGCTAAAAATAAGATTCGAGGTACAAATGAACACAGTTCTGTGGACTTTGGTTGATGTTCCGTTTTTGTTGTCGGGAACAAATGGAGAACTAAAGGAAGACGAGAGAACATATATTTATGAGTGACCTAAACAAGCTTAGAGACATATAATTGCTATTATAGACATGAGTCAGGCGGTTTATTTTATGAGCCATGAGACTATTTGTTAACTTTCGAGTTAATAATGGATATTATAAAACTAAGACTGGGGATATATCTAGTCAGAACGAAAAGTCGAATCCTGGGTTCTGCAAAAACCGACAGACACAGAATTAGTAAAAAGAAGGTTAAAGGGGTCAATACAAAGTAAACAGAAAGAAAGAAATGCATACAAAAAGAACATAAACAATTGGGGCAAACATGGATAAGACCCATGGGTTAAGTCTGGCATGCTAGTTTGCTCAATATATTTATAAGCTGTTAAAAATCTAGTGAAGGAAGAGCGAGCAATTTCATCACTATAGTAAGGCAGGCACCACAAGTTACACTTTTAACTATATAAGCAGAGCTCTACGCAGATTTATCCATTAAACATAAGAGATTCACTACTTAATAGAGACACAAGAAACAAAATCATAGAGCTTGAGTAGATATAATAACGAATGTGATTAAACATGACATCGAAATTGGATCATCTATGTGGCTAAGTAATCATATTATGACATAAATTCATCACACCCAGTAGATGATGCCCATGTTATGCTTTAAGGATAACATAGTAGACCAATATAGCATTCAACAAGAAAATAGAAACCATATCAAAGCAAGAATAATTTACGTATATCCAACCTCTTCTTGAAACCTCTGCAGCATGAGTCGCTTCTGCTCTAGATCAGTGGCATACGGATCCAACTGACCCTGCCCCAGAATCGGCGATGCCCATGTCTGCCCTTACTCCCTCTTCTGCAGGGTAATGTGCATAATATCATCCTCTGCCAAAGCAAACATTAAAGTTCAGATTAGCAACTAGTGCACGGTGACCCTGAACAGTAAAACGCTATTATGTCAGTGATAATAAACCGAAACGATTCTGTAGATTCTGAAACGAGATAGATAGATATATATAAAATTAAATCATTTTTATCCATAGACAGCTTGCGGGTAGTAACTTTATACTCTTGCTTACTCAAAATCAAGACAACAATTTTAACATTCCATTATCCATCATATACTCTCAAACACTGCATACTCCAAGCTTTATGTACCATTTAAAACCAAACTCTCACATTTTCAGGTTCTCATTAGCAATGGAGCGGGTTTAAAAGATATATTTCATCTATAAATAGAAACCTGACCATCAAGTCTGTCTAGGGGGACTAAGACTCCAAAAGAGACATGCACGAAACAGAAAAATGGAGTACCTAGGGTCCTGAACGAGCAATCAGTATTCACAGGGGCACCAAGATCGTGCTGAAAATTACCAAATTTTACAGAATTGAATCGTGTTACACGTTCACAACGACTTTCTTCAATTATTGAGTGAAACAGATACAAAACGTTGAGATACAGTAAAGGAAACTGACATTGAGATACGGAGGGTTCCCTTTGATGCCAACTTCGAGATGTTTCTGTTACAGGAAGTAACATGAATCAAACGTGAAAATATAGTGGTGAATCGAAGAAGGTTTTTTAGATCTTTTAAAAGATAGAGGGGTCAAAATCAAGAGAAGATAGAAGTGGAGGACCAACGAACAAACCTGGAGAATTATATAGTTTGTTTTTCCTGCGATGAGGCAGTTAGAGAAAATGTTGTTCATCTTTTTAGATTTTCTGGTTAATCAATTCTTGTAAGCGTACTTTGGAGAATTAATGGAAAATTGAATGAATTCTTGATCTCGAATTGCTCTGTTCTTAATCAAGCAATCCGAGCTAGGATCACGACTTGTTGTTTACAGAACGGCGAATCGTGTTTGAGGTGTGTTGAAGAATTGGAACTCAATTCTTTGTATCAGTTTCGATTGAATGTTGCACTGGAAAGCCTTCGGATGAACATTGGGAGGCAAATTTATGTACAAGTTCACTTCTTCTAGGGTTTGATCCCACTCAAAAACCTTTTGCCCTATAACATCGGAAATCGAAAAACTAAATTAATCAAATCTCAAAAATAAAATAACAGAAATAGAGAAACAAACCATTATGAACAAAATCATGTCGCTTCTCTGGCGCCAGCTTCTCCGCCATATCTAGGGCTTCCTTTTCCCGGAGAAATCGATCACCGTCGGGTGTTTGCAACATAGAAGCTAAAACTACATGCCGTTTTAATTTCGTTTTCCGCTAAGCTACTTAAACCAACCCTTGAAAACAGCATGTAGTCGCCTCTACACGTATCGAAATTCACTAATTATTAGCACTTTTGTTAATACACTTTCACAATTCCACATATCGAAGGTATTATTCTTTCAAATGAAATACTAATACTGAAATGTTCGTAAACGATGATAATAGGTCTACTATTCAATGTATATAATAATGAAGAATACACAAATTGAAAGAAAGTGTAGGTCTACCACAAAACATGGTCCAAGTTTAATCTTTGGACAGAGTCAAGTGTAAGGTTTTTAGCTTTTCAATGTCTTTGGGACCAGAGATACACTGTACCTATCTCTCCTAACACAGACCGTACAATTATTGTCACGTTTTATTCAATTTTCTAATCGTAAACTTTCATTTCATGATGAAGAAGATTGATTATATAGTGATCAAGGATTTGACTCCAAAAACATAATTCCAAGTTTTGTTATCTTATTGAAATGATTAATAATATTGTCATCGATGTTCTTCCATTTCCATTTCGTTCTTCGGAAAACCTAATTTTACAATTATGATATTCGTAGCTTGTTATCAATGTTAATAACTATTCTGCTGGTCAATAACTTATTCATAAACTAGGATTATACTGTAATTTAATTATTTTGAATATTTTTTAAACTGTATTTATATTTAGGTCATTAGTCATGCATTGATATTTACTTTTTAAAAAATATTATTTTATATACCCAAAATTAGAACCAAAGTTGATCCGAATTAGAGAAATTGAAACCGACAAAATACATAAATAGGTCATAAATCTATGTACCCAAAAAACCAAATCAAAAATAAATCAAGAACCAATTTAACTTTTTAGATTTTTTTCAATTGAATATTTCTATAAAAGTATTTGAACCCGAACTCTATATCTATATCGAACCGAACCATATCCAAAATTAAAAAATAATTGAACTTGATCATTACCTGTGTTAATATTTAGGTTGTTAGACTCATGTTGATATTTTAAAATATTGTTTTCGAAATGTTGTTTTATATGTCTGAAATCCAAAACAAATATGATATGAATGAGAAGAATCAAACCCGACGCAATACCTAAATGGATCCCAATTCTATGTAACCAAAAAACCAAACCAGAACCAAGTAAAAAAACCAAAATTTGGTTTTTGTAAGTGTTTCTATTTTTTTGAATATTTATGTAAAAATACTCAAACCCGAACTTGATATCTATACCAAACTGAATCATACCCCAAATTTTGAAATCATCCACATAAATCTTAAAAAAAGAAGCAAAATTTTAAATTAGAGGAACCGTATTCGACAAATTGCCAGAAATGATCCTAAATGAACGCGGGAAATCCAATCTAAACCATAACCAAAATCGAATCAGAAACCGAATTTGTATCCAATATATTTTTATTAATTATCATTTTTTGAGTTTTTTCTAAATCTTTATTAATTTTGAATTTTTATAACAAAACCAACCTTAAACTTATTTTTAAGGGTTGTTACAAATTATATGTTAATTTTGTCCTAAAATTTGTAACATGTCTAAAATAAAAGTATATTCCGCTTTAATATATAAGATTCTGAATATCTCAAACTATAGATTTTGTTATGCGGTATGCCAGGTAATTATTCTCTTAGTTTAAACTATTTTTTCGGCATGGTGGTTAGATGTTCTAACTAATGGTTTGTCGATCCAATTATTAGAAAAAATTCAGTTCTTGTGGTGTGAAGATTCTATTAGACTATTGACTTTCAACTCAAACCTAATTGACAATGAGTGGAGATACCCATAAGTTATATATAGTAGATATGATTCTTTCAAGTTTTCGCTGCGGGATAATATTCCTTAATATGTTCCTTCAGAATAATAACTTTTTGACCAGTGAACACAATGGATTGACAGCATGAATTTTGGGCATGTGTTATTGGTAATTAGACCAATTTTGGGTTGGATTGGGTTGGATAATATGTATGCGGACTTTGATACCATATTAGACTATAAGTTTCTAATTCAAAACTAATTGGTAATGAATAAAAATACTCATACTTTATATATACTAATTATTTGATAATTTCCAATTTTCGATGTAAGAAAATATACCTAAATTCCTATTATTCAAATTTGCTTTTTACTAACTTTAAAACACATTGTTCAATAATGTTACCAATCTAATGCATGAAATCATAATCAACTTGTCACTGCATAAATGAGAATGAGAATGATAGTTAGATCTGTGATTGGTTTGGATTGTGGAACAATCACCATGAGTCTAACTAGTTAATTGTCAGTTAATATTCGGTTTTGACCGGTAAGACTATTACTTAAATTAACAAAAGACCAACTTGAAGAGAAGTATAATTAAAAAGCCCTGGCCAGAAACGTAAGGGCCACGGGACAGATTCTGCCTCTCGCAATCTTGACCGACCGATTGAGAAGTAGACAAAATGCTGTACACGATGAGTTATTATAAAAACTATAACATGTGTAGCTTTCGTAACACATTCCAAACCCGCAAATTAAATTCATATTTAAATGTCTATAATTCTTTGATGCTAACAAATAATAGAGTGTTAAAATCATTTCTCATAAACACTATTGCAAGCAACAATGCGTACATATAAAAAAGTAAAAATACTATAAATTATTGGATTTTTTAACTTCATTTCCTCGTAAAGTTCTCCCCCCAAAAAATGGATGGAAAAACAGTTTAACATGAAACTCTAAACACTGTTGACTTTAATTTATTAAATATAAAAAACTTATGCTTTGTTACGCTAAATCGTAGCTGTGTCCAAAGCAACTTGCTTGGATATTCTATTTCTAACGTAGCCTTTAAAATACAGCTAGGCATCGAGTCTTGAAACTCTCTGATAACCCGTTGAATCAGTCGCACAAACTCTTTCTCTTTATCAATGTCTATATAATACCCATTGAAGCTCGATATAGATATAGCATTCAAAGTTTGAAAACTCTCTAATTGTTATAATGGGGTCTGAAAATGGCAGCTTGATGACAAGACACGAAGTAGACGAGAACGTCGCGTTGATTTTTGGAGTCACTGGACTCGTGGGTCGAGAGCTTGTGAATAGGCTATTAACGGAGAAAACCAGATGGAGAATCTATGGCGTAGCGCGAAAACCGGATATTTGTTCCATGACGAAGAACATGTACAATTTCATCTCGTGCGATCTGCTTAATGCATCAGAGACTAAACAGAGATTGTCTCCATTACGAGACATCGTGAGTCACGTGTTCTGGGTCACGTGGTCTGGTGAGTATCCATTGGACAGCGACGAGTGTTGCGTCCAGAACAAGACAATGCTGATAAACGTTTTGGACGCGATTCTCCCAAACGCTAAGAGGTTGAAGCATTTTTCTCTTCAAACGGGGATGAAGCATTATGTGTCTCTAGTCGAAGAGACTCTGTCTCGCGGAGAAGGTTCGAGTTTGTGTTACAGTGAGGAGTGTCCAAGAAAGAGCTCTGGGAAAAACTTCTATTATGTTTTGGAGGATTTGCTCAAGGAAAAGATGTCTGGTATTTCTGTGGTTTGGTCGGTTCAAAGACCCGGTTTGCTTATGGGAAGCTCTACAAGAACTCTGTACAACTTCATGGGAAGTCTTTGTGTTTATGGAGCCATATGTAAGTATTTGAATCTTTCTTTTGTGTTTGGAGGGACAAGAGAATGTTGGGAAGAGAGTTACATTGATGGTTCTGATTCGAACTTAGTAGCGGAACAGCATATATTCGCTGCAACAAGCGGGAGGGTACTCGAGAAAGGTGAAGCTTTCAACGCCATTAATGGAGTAGGGTTTACTTGGAAGGAGATTTGGCCGGATATTGGGAGAAAACTTGGAGTACAAGTTAACGAAACGACGATGTTTGATGAAGGTTTCTGGTTTGGGAGAGAAATGGGTGAGAGAAAGCATGTCTGGGATGAGATTGTGATCAACGAGAAGCTTGTTGAAACCGAGATTGAGGATTTGGCGAATTGGGTATTCTTAGATGTGCTGTTTAGATTTCCGGTTAAGCTTCTTGGGAAGAGAGAGAAAGTAGATAGGTTTGGGTTTAAGAGGAAATATAGAACCCTAGATTCGATTTTGTATTGGATTGATGTAATGAGAGATGAAAAACTCATTCCTTTGTGATAAATGTGTTTGTGTCTGTTATTAGCAATGTGAAGTTGGTTCGGTCTGTATTTGATAAATATTACTGATGAGTGAATCTCTGAATAATTAATTTTCGGCAAATCAATACATTATTAAACACGTCTAAGCAACTGTGACTGCAAATGACATCTAACCTAGTGGCAGATGGTAAATCCACTAAAGGTACACATATATATAATAAGATGGAAGTAGTGGCAGACCATACTTGAAACATTAAGATGATTGGCTGGAAATCAGTTTGTTTTATAGATATAACATTTTTATTTGTTTTATAGATATGTTGTTACATTTTTATTTGTTTATTCTTAATACATCAACAATACAGATGGGTTTTGGCTGTCAAGATGACGTAGAGCAATACATTTCCATCAACATTACCCACTGAAATCAGAATCTACTCCAACAAGTAAGATAAAGCAGGGCAGAGAAAATTTGAGGCCAAACTTTGTATTTACATTTCTACTACAATTGAACTTCAGTTAGAGAAAAGGCCACACAAAAGCCGATCATGCCTCCCCAAAAAAACAGATAAGCAAAATCGCCGGCCAAATGCAAAACAGGGCATGCTACTACAACAGAAAAACTAAAGAGTCAATGTCACTTTGTAAAAACCATCTCTTAAGGCTTAACCTTTTGTCTTTCGAGTTGACTTGGTTGTTTTTGCTTGAGACTTCTTGTTGACTTTAATGTTTTTGCCTTTCGAGCTAAACATGTCTTCGTCGTCATCATCTTCATCATCATCGCTACAACCCTTTTGCTTCTTTCCTTTCTTCTTACCCTCACCAGAACATATAATTATCTTCTTATCTTTCTTTTCCTCAACCATTTCTGTTTTACCCTGTGGTCTCCAAATGAACAGTGACCTGCAAAATCGGATTTTTAATCCAAAAACCAAGCCATGAGAAATAAGTCTTCAAAATAGTTTTTACAAATGTTATTCTTGTATTATCTCTTTAGTAATGAACTTCCGAACCTCGAACTTCCTGAGGCTAGAACATCATCTCGCGGATGCAACTTGTTGACTGGAGTAATAGTTGTGATGTTTGGATCCATAACCTCTGCAACCAACTGTCCATTGCTTGAATCAATGAAGTCTATTGGGTGAAGAGCAGCTCCGTTGTAGTTTTCACTAATGTAACGACCAACAACAATCAGTGACTCCGAGGTATCCTGCAGGTGACAATATAAAAAATACTATTAAGGGTTCATTGAAAAATGAAAGCTCATAGAGATAGCAAAAGCATCCAACCTTAGGATCCCATTCAGCTTTGAATGGCGTCAAATGCCGATTGAAATCATGGCTATGAACAATCTCTCGGCTTGGCAAATCTAAGTTACCGAAGATAGAGTCCCATATTCTGATACGATTGTCCTGAGAGGTCGTGAGGATTTTTGTGCCTGATGATGGAGAGAAATAAGCAGAGTTGACTACTCGTTTGTGTGCAAGATCATTAAGGGAAGCTTTAGGTTCTAGTTTACGCATATCCCAGATTCGTGCCTGAAATCATAACCAAGTAAATTTATTAATGGACAGGTTACAAGAGAATTCACATAATCCTTACACAAGTCCAAATTGATGTCTAAACAATAGTGGACTAGAAAGTATGATCTTGGTTCTAAATGACTTACAAAATGATCGTTCCCACAACTAAGAAGAAGCTCCGGCTGGACTGGGTTGCAGTCGAGGCCAACAACTTTGCTACCTTGCTTGTGTATCAAAATTGGCTCACCCGTTCCGTTATTGGTACGATGGTCAATCCTTTTGCACAAAACATCACGGGAAAATAAATCCAGCATTCATTAAAAGATGACAAAGACGCTCGTCTACAAACAGTTTAAGGAGATCTCATCACTTACATGTGAAGAAACCCAAAATTGTCAGCAGCAAGCACTACACCTTTCTCTGAGTTAATATCCATTCCATAGAGCATTTTCCAACTGCGTGTGCCCTATAAACCAATAATATGTCCCATCAGCAGTATGGTACATAAAAAGAAAAATCAGAGAAACGAGGTGATGGTGTAACCTGCCATCCATCAGGGTTGAGGTTCAGCAAAGTCGACGAAACTCCTGTTTCCACGTCTGTATAACCAACAGTTCCATCAGAGGATGCAGAATACACCATGTCATCATTTATGGGACTAAACCTGCAATAACGACAAAAGCAGAGAAAGTTGTATCAACAAAGGACATGAGCTTTTGTTTTCAGATATAGAAACCTGAATGCAAAACTATAATCACAAGATATATGAGCATGCGCCATATTTATCAACTTACCGCATATTATTAACTTGTACGAAGTGTATGTTTCCGTACACATTCTTCTCATACACTTTATCAAAATCCCAGACTCCAATTTGCCCTTTCTTTCAGAGCGAGAGCATAAGACCAACAGAAACGATAAAAACAATGAGAATGTAGATGCAGATAATTCATAACGAATGGCAATTGTTTCATTGTCAAACCTTATCTCCAGAGAGAAGAATGTTATTCTTTGTTGGATGGAATTCCAAACATGTAACTCGTCTGCTGTGGTATCGAATAACTGCACAATGGACTTGATCCGGGATCACATACTTTGCTTTAATCTGCACGGAAAGAGAAAAAAAAGAAGATCCCATTAAACTCCAGGCAATAAATCTCATCAGGCATCACAAATACAACATTAAACAAAGATACTTACTGGGGGAATTCTCGGTTGGAGTTGGCGCTTGAACACAAAGTCTATAGGATTTTTTGTATTCCTATGAGAAGTTGGGAGTATTCCGTGGTCAGTAACCACTCTATGAGGACATGACATTGTGGTATGGCCTTCAATTGAAGCAGTAAAAAGCGAAAACATTGCGTTAAGTAAGATTTTGTCCTTTCACCATCATCTAAGCTCACATTTGAACAAGTATGGACTAGAAAGAGTGGATTTTTCACCAGGCATTTTGCATAGGAAGCAAGGTTTCATAGGGCAATCAATATATGTTGCTCCTTTAAATCCAGCTTCATGTCCAGATTGTTTGCAAACCTATAAATCCATCATGAAAACAACAACAAAAGAAACAGATAGAAAACAATCAATGCCAAACACCAAAATCCAAAGTACCAATGTGGTGAGTCTCAGTCATTTTTGGCTAAATCCAAAAACTTCGAAGAAATTAATATGGGTCCCTTTATGTTCAGTGGATATACTTGTAATGTTTAAAATCAAAATCCAATGTCATTATCTTTGATTCCGTAAAGCCAACCGAGAACTTGAAGCGCCACACTTAAAAACATAAGATAAATACACTAAAAATGCAACAGAGAAAGCTAGGGTTTTTAAAGAGCGTTACTTTGCAAACTTTCTTAAGTTTAACGGTAATGGGTGCTTTCCCTTTCCCTTTATTCTTCTCCAGTTCAAGTTTCCCTCCATTTTTGACCGCTTCATCTTCTTCCTCCAACTCCGACAAAGGGTAGTTATCTTCTTCTTCTCCTTCTTCTTCTTCCTCGTCTGAGGAACTTTCCTCGGAATCTGTATCTCTAGCAATAAGAATTTCTGGGTACGTTTTCCTTTTGTTCCCCGTTGAGCCCATTTCCGGTAAAGAAGACAAATCAAAAACTGTTTTGTTTGTTTTCTCGGGTTCGATTACGACGACGCAGCGGACGCAAACTTTGAATGGTTAAATTGAATGTAAGCAGTAAAAGCACTTTAATTTCCCTCATTGCAATTTTACTATTTCAGCCATACAACGAAAATCTATGTTTTGATAATGTAAGGGTACTATTGGTAATTGATTAAAGGTCTCGTGGCGGGAGATGTTGAGACGTGGCGAATTATAGCCACGGAAGCAAAACTCAAGTGGGCCAAGCGATATTCATTAAGTCCTTTATCAGATCATAAATAGGCTTTGGCCCAATATTCATCTACTCCTCACAAACAAATTGTACTCATATTCTTATTTTTCTTTGCACTTTCGAAATATCTTATTGGAAAATAATTTAATTGGAAAAACTAGGAGACGTGGACGAATAGGAATTCATAGAAGCCACACACAAAAATAAAATATAGAGCTTCAAATTTCTAACGATATATTTTGTTTAAGACTAGTACAGAAAAACATGTTTGTGGCGCTCAATTTCGAAAGCAGCATCATTCCCTAAAACACAGACAAAACACGATGTCGTTTTCATAACCTCACCAGAACCATCTATGGAGGCAGTTCTGTGCTTCTTCTCCGCTTTTATACAAGACTTCTCCCTATCAACCACAAGCTTTGAGTAAATTGATCCTCTTAAGATGTTATCCTTACGCGTTCCTGCTCCTACTTCCTTTAATTCCCGGCGACTTCACGGTGGAGATTTAGACCGGAGATGGAGGTTAAATAGACATTGCGTGCTCTCTTACCCGATAAATCTCGCGGAAAATCTCAGAGGAATCCGATTGGCAGTCAAGTCTTCTAATTCGGCGGTTGCGATAACGACGGAGGAGGAAGAAACTCTGCCTGAAGGACTCCAGGCGGAGCTGATGCCGAAACATGTTGCCATTATAATGGATGGAAATGGAAGATGGGCGAAGAATCGTGGTCTTCAACCTTGGGATGGTCATACAGCTGGTGTTGAAGCTCTCAGAGAGATCGTTGAGCTTTCTGGTAAATGGGGAATTCAAGTCCTCACAGTTTTCGCCTTCTCTACTGATAATTGGATTAGACCAAAGGTGAATCCTTTATTTCTCAATTTTGGATTTGTTTATTATATCACGAATTTCTCAATCTGAATAATTTCTCTGCAGATCGAGATTGAATTTTTGTTTAGTTTATTTGAGAGAACTCTCAAAACAGAGTTTCAGACTCTAGCGAAGTAAGTATTAGTTATAATCGTAATCAAGACTTGTATGTGATGATCATGTTATGTATGTGGAAAAAATTTGACCTTTATGGATGTCAGGAACAATGTTCGGATATCGATCATTGGGGATTCATCAAAACTTCCAAACTCTCTTTTAAGAGTAATTAATGAAGTGGAAGAAGTAACAAAGAACAACACGAGACTTCAACTAATTGTAGCCGTTGGTTACAGTGGTAAATACGATGTCTTACAAGCTTGCAGAGGCATTGCACAGCGAGTGAAAGATGGTGAAATTGCAGTTGATGAGATAGACGAGAGACTAATCGAGCAAGAGTTGGAGACCAATTGTACTGAGTTTCCTTATCCGGATCTACTAATAAGAACTAGTGGTGAGGTAAGAGTGAGTAACTTCTTGTTGTGGCAATTGGCTTACACAGAGCTCTTCTTTGCTCAAGAACTCTGGCCTGATTTTGGGAGAAATGGTTTTATCGAAGCCTTATCGTCGTTTCAGCAAAGACAACGACGATTTGGTGGTAGAAAATCGTAACATTCTTGTCTTTGTGCCAACTAAATTGGTGTAATGAATGAAAAACTGTATATGTGTAATAAACAATGGTTTTATAAAAACGCAAAGACACTTGCTTTGATATAACTTGGCGTTTAAGGTATTACACAAAGTAGTTTCAGTAACCACAAAGCAAGGAATACGAAAGACATGGCTGAATTTATTTGAAGCTTTTGCAATTCACATACACAGAGTTACAATAGTACAATGATTTCTGAATCTAGTACTGCAAGTAGTAGTAGATAGAGTCTTAAGATAAAGGATCAAATGTGGCTTAAACCTGAATACCAAATCGTCTTTCTCTGCGCTGGTACGAAGCCAGAGCCTCCATAAGCTTATCATTACCGAAGTCAGGCCAAAGGACTGGCGTAAAGAAGAGCTCAGTATAAGCGAGCTGCCACAAGAAGTAGTTACTAATCCTCTGTTCTCCACTTGTCCTAATCAATAGATCAGGACTGGGGAACTCAGTACAGTTTGTCATAAGCTCTTTGTTGATTAATGCCTCGTCTATATCTTCTTCTCGGATCAACCCTTTTTGTGATTTGTTCAAAATACTCTTGCAAGCACGCAATATGTCTAATCTCCCACTGTAATCTATTGCCAAGATGAGATGCTTGTTCTTGTAGCAATTTGTAGCTTCCTCTATCTCGTGGATTGTTCGAAGGAGAGATACAGGGATCTTCGTTAGATTCCCGATAACAGAAACTCGAGTTTCCTCCCTGAAATAACAAGTAATAAATAAGCAGATCACATGTTCAACTAAGAACAAGAAAAGGCCCAATCGAATTGTATTTATACCTTTGGAAATATTGGATCTTGGACTTGAGGTAGTTTTGAATCAAAGACATAATGCACATAACTTCAATCTTAAGAATACCAACAAATGTTAAAGTCAATAATTGTTTGAAGAATGTAAAATCAGTTTTGTCTAAAATGTCACACCTTATGTCTTCCCCAATTCTCAGTGGAGAAAGCAAAAGCTGAAACAGTATGAATCCCCAATTTGAAGCAGAGCTCTGCACATTCGATAAGCCGATCAGCTCCGGCCTCGTGGCCTTGTGACGTCATCAATCCGGCTTGTTTAGCCCATCTTCGGTTTCCGTCCATGATCACTGCCACGTGTCTTGGCATCAGCTCTCTCTGTAGCTCTTCTTCTCCAACGACAAAAGTTCCTTTATCACTAAACAGAAATCAAAACGAAGTTATGAAGAGTTTAGCATTCTGATCCCTGGAGCATAGATTTTGATCTGCAACATCAATTTCCTCTGTATGTCGTGTCATTGTCATTGTCATATCTTACCAAAAATAGATCAAGGACAGAACAAAACAGAGCAGAGAAAATTATGTAACTATTTTTTGTTAAGGAAGTAACTTAAGCATTGGTCAGTGTGTTTTTCTTTGCCGTTTGAATGATACTGAAGAAGTAAAACTAAAAGTAGGATTAGAAAAAGCGAAGTACCGTTTCTGATTGTCATTATGATGTCGAGAAGATTTGAGTTTGATGAGTCGGAGGACTTTTGGTAAGGACAGAGAGAAGCAAAGATGTGTTGTGATGAAGAAAAAAGGGATTAGAAACAAGATCAAAGAGATTGATAAAAGAGAAGAGAGAAGAGACAACATTGTTGTTTTTTTGGATAAAAATAAGACACAAAGACACAACACTGTTTATTAGGCTTTGCCTCGATGTTGTTCGACTTATTAAGTCTTTCTCTCATTTAAAGAATTCGAAGATTCTATACTAATAAAAAAATGTAACTTAATTTAATGTGAGACCTTTGAATGTCTATATTACAGCAAGTAATGTGATTAAGCAAATAATTGTTTTTGTTTTTTTATAAAAAAAATATTTGTAAAACATAAGATGATGTGACAACAATATAGGAATTTGAGAAAGATGAGTTGGATGGCTCAACTTTGACTTTGTAATTTACTCACCAAAACCCACTATCTCACATTAAATTTACATTTTTGTATATAAATATTAGTCCCTCGTCTCAACTTCTCAAAATATTCGAGAGATAACAAACCACCATTAACACCTCCATCTCCACTTACCAAAAGATGACACCACAAATTACCGTCCCCTCTTCCAAATCATTCACTTTTGATATGCTTGATGAAATAGACGGCCAATTCTGCAGTGAAGAGGTCATTGCACGACTCTTGCATCATTGGGAAGCTAGGAATTTTAAAAAGAGCAATATTCTAATGGGCATTGAACTCCTCCTATTGGACTCCAAGGTACATTGAAATATATTTCTTCTAAATATTATTTGGAGTTTTATAGGATTTGAATAATAGATCGAAATTTTTTGATATTACTGTTAACAAAAGATAATGTTTGATGAAGATATTTGAAACTAATCTAGATCTTAATTACACGCTTTATTTTATATTAAACCAATACTCTTACAACTTAATAAAATCTAAAATTCTTATAGTATTAGAATACTTTTGAAATGAAGAGGAGGAAAAAAACCTTTGAAATTTATTAACCCATCAATTCCAAAATCCACCAAAATACTTAAACCTTATCCAATACACCCCACCCCATAGACGATTTATTAATTTTCACTAAATTTTGGAAATTCATTGGATATTACTTTCCCAAAAACTTTAGCCAAATATATTAAAAGAGTAAGCAATAACAAAAAGTAACTTTAATTATAAGATATTATAACAAATAGTATTATAAAATCCTAACAAATTCTAATCAAATTCATAAATGGAAACCACTAATAATTTATATAAAATTTAGATCATTACAATTTAATTAATTTTTTTATAATAGTCCATAATAATATTATATAGATTATATCATTTACATTTTATATGATTTATAGGTTTGTCTTATAGTTTATAGGTTTAAGTCTAAGTCCAGGCGGACAATAATATTCCATGTTTATACAATAATTTTTAACTATTTAGTTAAAAATAGTTTCGGTTATATCTAACATTCTAGATGATTTATATTAAATTTATCAGAGTCGACAACTAATAATTAACACTAAAAATATAAATATTTAATTATTACTTTATTGATATAAACTTTAACCACCACATATATATATATTCTATTGCAAAATTGTAACACATACTTTATCCAAAATTTATTAATAGATCATCCAATTTATTAACCCAATAATTCAAAAAACCACCAAAATATTTAAGCCTTATCAGGGAACACTGGGTTTATAAGTCTTATCGTAGAAAAATACTAATATTAAATTATTTATTATATATCTAGGTTTTGTCATTCATAAATCAAAACTCTAATTACCTAAAACCGAACCTTCTTCTTCGTCCAATTCTTCATCTCTTTTTTATAGCAACATATCTTTAGTTTTACCATTCCAAATAATAATAAAATTATCCCTTTCTGATTCACATATCTTTCATTCTAGAAATACAACACAGATCACAAAATTTGACAAGTTACCCAACAATTAAGCTATACATAAATGTTTCTAAACCAAAAACCGGGCGTAGCCCAGTCAATCCCTAGTTTACTTAATAAGGGAAATTAGTACAAATAACCTAATTCAAAACCAAAATTGAGAAACTAGCTATGGAATAACATCTATTCTACCATTTTCATTTTTTTTTTTTTTTAAACTTACTCTTTCTTCTTCTATATCTGTTTATATTATATTTTTGATAGAAAAATTAAATCAAATAAAATTATTCTTTTATAATAACATAATTTTTTTCGTCCTCTCTTTTACAATAAGAAAAATCATACGTATAAATCTCGTACATGGAATCAATTTTTAATGTTTATTCGGTAAGTGGATCACGGTACTTTAATCTTAAATGATATTACTTTTTGTAACAAGTATAATCCGGATAAACCCGATAATTATTAAAGACTCCACATCATCCAAATAATTTTCGATAATTCTTTTTTATACCAAGTGTTGATAGTTCAACTAGTTAAGATATTTAAGTATTATATTTATGGATATGAGGTTAGGGGTTTGATGTACGCTCGGGAACGGAATTTCAAATTGAAGTCCCCGCTTCCAAAAGGATGTATGAAGCTAAGACCCATGACCTCTTGCTAATGATACAAAAATAAAAAAGTACTTTTTTGATAAAAACAATTTTTACTTTCAAATGTCTAAAGAGTACGTATTTAATATTTCTATTTGTAATTCTCCACATATTTTCTAAATGATTAACCTAAAAAATAATAACTTTGATGTAAACGATCTACACTATATTCTTTCTACTTTTGATAAAATCTCAAGTCGCACTGAAGTTATTCAGTGTTGTAGGTAAGCTCGTTAGAAGACCAATACCACCCACAAATATTATGCTGTTAGGATACTGTTGTTAATATATGTAGAGTCGTATCTATTGTTGTTATATTTCTTGTTGACATACTGTACCTACATCTTCTATATTTCAACTACCCTTGAGTTCTCTGACAATACATACTTCCAAAACCAAGTTCCTTAAATACTACGATATATTTTATCTTTTATATTAAATACATATATCTCAATTTATAATTTCGAAAATATCTTAATATTAAAATAATTAATTATTTATTGTAAAAATATTTCACTTTTTTTTACCGCCTTTGTACTTCTACAAATAGATGTGTGATGGTAATTTTTTTTTACACATAACACATCAAATAAGTGACTAAAAGAAAAGAAAATTATTACTCTACTCTTTTTTCACGTCTTCTCTCCTAGTCCTCTCTTCTATCTTGTCTTTTTATATTTGTTCTTACCACTTAGAGCATTCACGTTAGTGAACCTTCTAGGGAGTTCTTAGAAAAAAAAAAAATTTTAAAACGCGGAGCCAATCAAGTGGTCTTATCACACAAATTAGTAAAAGAAATGATTTATATTATATTTAGATATTCTCCCATCTCTTCACTCAAAATTTTTCTTCCTTATATGAATTTTTTTTCCCTGAATCGGTTTAAATTTGCATTGTAAGAAAATATTTCTTTGGACTTTAATTTTTGCATTTGGTATAATTATCTCTGCTATTACCAAGTTTCTCATTTGTGAATATGCTTCTAGAGATTTGTATGAATATTGGTTTGATTATTTATACTTCATATATTCTAGTAATCGCCAGTATATTTTATTTTTATGTGTTTAAATAATATGTTATTAATGATATTATGCTAAATATTTTAAGTTAACTAATAAAATTTTTGATCACTATGCAGTAATTACGTCAAATTTGGCTAAACTCAAGATCACTGCCTTGATATATCTGAAAATAATCATATGAGATGGACAATTGCAGCAAAAATGCACTTTAAAAAATACAACTCTTTGATACTACCAATAAGTTGAAAGCGACTTCAGAAGAGAAAAAATGCTAATGCCATGATATTTTTGGTCCTTCGTATCCATAATGGTTTTAAAGGTAAGTATATAACAAAAGAAGATCTTGCAGATCTTTGAAAATCACTCAAAGATAAGTCTCCCAAAATATGTGATCTTACAGAAAACTAAAAATGAGTGGGTGAACCTCTAGTTTCAAGATTACAAAAGTGTAAGTGAATATAATTTCACTTTGTTCGGAATTACTTACAGGATAATGTAATGTGGAGAGAAGATAAGTGATTATGATTTGATCTAGAAAACTCTCCAAAATTTTCATTATAGAAATGTAGTCGTATACAACAATACCAGGCTAATGGATACAAAAAGTATTCATAATTAATATAAGTTCTTTTGTAGTAGAACAAAATAATGAACTTGTAACGCTAAACTTTCACTCCTGTTCAACTGGATCAGCATCATTCCTAGAAGGGAATGCTACATCATCAAATTACAATAATTATAAAGCGTGAACACGGTCTAGGTAATAACCGTGGTCGTTGATGAAGAGGATACATATGTTGATATGGCCGTGGCCAAGCAAGAAAGTATTGTCCTAATGATTTTAGCAATGAAAGAAATAATAAAAGGTCAAAAAGAACGGAAATTGGGAAAATATACATGAGGAAAATTGCTATAAATGTGGCATGAAAGAGCATTGGTCACATACTTATCATACGCCAAAGTATTTTGTCAATCTACACCAAGAGTCACAAAAGAAAAAAGAAAAACAAAAAGAAACCAACTTGATTTATGGCAACGCCAAAGCTTCTTTGGATAATGAAGCTCGACCTTTTGTTTGACCATGAAGTCGAGTCTTCTTTTGATGGTATAAATGATGATACATATCTCGATGTAGTTGATTTTGTTGGCAGATATATGTCTGGCAGATAGTGCTACAATGCACACAATATTTGTTTTAAAAAAAAATTATTATTCCTCCCTTAAAATAAAAAATATCGCCGGAAGCGTGAATATCACAATGACTGGTTTGTGAAGTGGATAAGGCAAAATGATCATTCCACAAGGCTGAGATGGCTTACTTTTGGACCTAGAAATATTGTGCAGTCCTATAAGGGTTATGTTGTTAATGGACATCGTTTCCATATAGAAGATGTAAAGCGAAAAACATAAAACAATGGAGTAACATATGAAGCATTCTCTATGTGTAGGTCTAGTGCTCGAGATTCAAGACACATGGCTGACGTAGTTACATTTTATGGTGTGATAAGGGAGATAATCTTGTTGGGTTACCACATGTTCCATGTTCCATTATTAAAGTGTACTTGGGCAAACAAAGGAAATGGAGTTAAAGAGGAAGAAGGATTTACACTAGTGAACCTCCATATGAATCAATCCTCATATCTATAGAATCCATATATCCTTTCATCACAAGCTAAACAAGTCTTCTACTCAAGAGAGGATGATGATTCTCCTTGATATGTAGTTATGAGGGCGCCACCAAGTGGATACCACGAGTTGGAAACAGAGAAGAACTCACATATGCACCTTTATCAGTTTAATCATTTGATGATTTCGGAATTCAATCAGATGTCGGCGAGAGTTTTTGTGTTAGAGATGATTGTGAAGGAGTCTTGTTCAGGAATTAGTTTTTAATGAGAAATAAAGCCATATTTAGGTGGTAAACGTAGTAGTAAGCGTCAAGCAGGCCTAGAAGTCAATCCTATTCTTGAAAACAAAAAGAAGAAAAGTAAGAAGCAAATTGACAAGGAGAAAGATCCTATTATTGAAAAAGCTATTGAGATTGAGAAAATACTTGTAGAGATGCTGAAATTCAGGAAGAAGATGTTGAATCTTCTCCTGGTCATGAGAAGAACATAACTGATGATGAGAAAATACCTAAGAATAAATCTGGAGATGGTAATAATGCTAAAATTCACTAAGAAGCTGCTAAATCTTTTCCCGGTCATAATAAGAACATAGTTGATGAGGTAAAAGATGAAGAACAAAACCAACATATGGATATAGATTTTTTGCCTCCTCCTACTATGCCTCTCAACATTCCTCCTCCCACTGCACGTGTTTCCGATTCTACTCAAAAGGCACAAACTCATGAGACAAAGACACACAAAAATAATAAAAAGGGACCAACAAAGATGCGAAAAGTAGCCAAACACCATGACAACAAGGTTGAAGTTGAGTTTACAGATGTAGGTGAACCTGTGGGGCTTGGATCAGTCTCCCTTTCCTCTTTTCTTGGATCTCTTGTAAGGGAGCACATACCAGTAATACTTGATGACTGGAAACATCTGGATGAAGAGACAAGAGATACATTGTAGGAGGGAATTTAGGTAAAATAATGATAATTATATGATAAATTTGTTTATTTGGTGTTAACTAAATAATGTATTTGTAGGGGAGGTTTTAATCTGACATGGGACAAGCAAAAAGGCTGTTTTAAAGCAGATGGGTTGTTTGTGAGGGCTTCTAATCTAGACTGAGTAGTCAAGTTTAGGCTACCAAATATAAGGATCAATTATGGAAGCTAAAACCGTGTAACATTATATCTACAACAGCTCGGAACAATTGGGTTAAGAGTAGAATATGTTCAACATTCAAGGTATGTCAATATATAAAGTTTAATCTGGTATTTATAGATGTTAATTGATTTTGTTTAATTCTTTGTTTTCTGAATAGATACAAAGTTACAGATACATGGAATTAAGGAGGGCTCAGATTCCCCACACCACAAGCCACAAAGAAATGGTTCGCCTAGGTCATGATATGGTATGTATCTAATGTTATAGCAATTAGTAACATAAAAACAAATAAAGCTAAATGTTTTATTCTTTAGTGGAAAAAAAGTTCATACCCTAGTAAAGTGAGTGGAAGTAAGGTGTGGGTAGCAAGGCACATACATGCTGATGGACCACCTGTGAGAGAAGAATTTGCAGAAATAATAGTAAGACTTCTTATAAATGCTTACATGCTGCTCTATTTGGTTTTCCTTTTCGTGGCCCCGAAATGGGGGCTTCCTGGTGATGGGCTATTCCAATGGGCATGGCATGCATCTGAGATATGGGCTTAGAGCGTAGGAACGCCCACCTTTACAAGAGCTAAGCGCCCGCTCACGCTTCGCTGACCTATCACGTGCTAAGAAGTCGTAATTAAGCCGCGTGGCAATACCCGCCAAAAAGGACTCTTTTATTTTAATGTCTGTTTATTTTATTTCTAATCGTATTCTAACCATTTTCTTTATTGGTAGGAAAAAATAAAACCAATTGATAGTGAAATGGAGTCTACAACCAACGCTAATGTCAGAGATGATTCTGTCAGTCAAGTATTGAGAAAAGACAAACTTAGAAGACTGAGAGGGATGAACATAGGGTTTACTTACACAAAGCTTGCATTCCTACAAGCTAGAGATACATATGTAAAAAAACTAAAAGCGACTCAAGAAGAGTTGCTCACTAAGATTGAAGACCTTCACCTTGTTGTTCAGGACTTAGCTGGAAAGAAGGTAAACTGCTCATTATTGATTCATTTGCTGTAAAATTTGTTGCTTCTCAATGATATTATTGATTCATTTGCTATAAATTTTTTTGTTTATCTCAAGTTTTTTAGAGAGATAGTTATGAGGTCTCTAAGTCTGAAGGAAGCAATGTTAGCAAAGTAGGTGTTTGGTGTCATCTACTATACTGGTGCAATAAGGATGATGTTGTTGTCAGTGAAGGGGAATTCTGCTATTTTGACCATATGTACAAGATTGGTCGGATTCCACTAGGACTAAATGTTGTTGATGTTTTGGTGAAGTTTATATAACACACACAGATGTATACATCTGGAGTCCCACCATAACCATGTTATCACTTCGGGACAATATAAGAATCAAGATTGCATGGCCAGTTTATAAGGTGATATTGGATAATGACATCAACTCACCTGGAACCAAGCATGATGGATCTCCTTCCTAGTACTAGAACTGAATACATTTGTTATTTATAAATGCTTAATATGTTATTTTTTGCATAACTAACAAGGCTGAAAAATCTTTTGATGGAAGAGTTTACATTTATGATTGAAATTATGATGATGAGATAATTGGTGAGGGCATATGGTTTTCAAATGACCCAAAAGACCTGGTTAACAATATACCTTTGGGGTCAAATGATGTTATTGTGAATGTTGACGAAGTTGATAAGGCGATTGCTTTTTTGTGGAGACCAAATGTTGAAATGTCAGTCTTAGGTGATGTACTTAATGAGAACATTGCATGGCCAATTCATAAGATACATATAGTAAACCCTGAGACTGAACCTGCTGTAACTTTCTTCTCCTCGTAAATTTTGATTAGTATGTGTTTTGAATTCTGATTAGTATGTGTTTTGAATTCTGATGTATAGAGTCAAAGTAACAATATCAATGGTAGCAAATGAAGGAAACAGAAATGTTTGTTGGTAGACTGCAATGGCTCTAGAGAAAGGGTTGCACAAGGTCGAATCTTGTCAACTGATCCAACAGAGAAGATACATGTTGTTCCTCTAGGCCCCATTGCTAGCAAAGTCTGGGTAGAAATGTCAAAAGTGATAATGCAAGAGTGTGGAGTCCAAATTTGAAAGTTGAATTCATTTCCGATGCAGTGGGCAAAACTATAGATTGGGCTACTGACAATAATTTCATAATTTCATAATTTTCAAAGGCTTTAAAAACTAAATACATTACATAATTAGTTACAAATTTAAATAACTATTTTTAACAAAAATAACCAATAAAAAAAAGAGTACTATGATCCATTCTTTGCCACAATTTTAACCTTAGAGCATTACATCAAAGACGCTCATGGTAAGGTTTTTAGAATACAAATATTATTATTTTTTATTTTAATTTATTTTTTATTTAAATTAAAAAATTTAGTATCCAATAGAAATTTGACATTTGGCAAGAACCCCTCTCTCTTAACCTTTTTTTTTTCTTTTTTTTTTGACAATGACAAATAACATAAATAAAATCAGAGGGAACACCCCAATCATGAACCAGACGCACGTCCTTCCTTAGCCAGAGCGTCTGCTTTATAATTTAGGGTTCTGGGAAGAACTGACAGGGAACAAGAGGAAAACCTAAACACAAGCCTTCGAAAGTCCTCTTGATACGGTAAGAACGCCGGCCACTCCTCCGGTTGCTGGAAGACGTTATAGGTTGTCTCACAATCCGTTGATATCTCCACTTCCTGTATGTGCATCTCGAGTAGTGCCCCCATCGCCCAAATCACCGCCCCCACCTCCGCGTGCAAAACCGATAAACATTGATGAATTTGTCTCGATCCCGAACATACTCCTTCCATTGAATCTGGAAAGCAAATCCATCTGAACCCTGTGTAAAGGTTAGTGTCTTTCCATGACACATCCACATAGCATTTATAGCCAGTGAATCTGAGATTAGCTGTGGTAGGAAATATCATCGCCGATGAAAATGAATGAATCCTAGATATGCCTAGTTCCCGCATATCCCTACTATCTAGATTAGCCTCTGTCCATTCTAGGTAATCAGATTGTGCACGACCCAAAACAACTCGTGGGTCTAAGTCCTCTTGTTTAAAATAGAACCCATTTCGAGCTTTCCAAATATGCCAAATTATCCATGGAAATATACCGAAATTCCCATGACCGTGAACTATACTAAACAAGTGATCTAGATTATACTAGACTGACCTACCCGGAAATACCCCCAGATTAGACGAGATAACCGCTAAAGCCTAAACCTGAATTGCCGGGGGACACTCAAATATTATGTGATATATCGTCTCACTCTCCATCCCACACCGCTGACATCTAGCGTCATGTCCCAACCCCGTTTGACGAGGTTTTGATAGACTGCCATACATCCAGACAACATCTGCCAAATAAAATGTTTAAACTTTGGCGGGCAATCTAAAATCCAACACCGTTTATACAACATATCCAATGAAGGCCCAACTATTCGCTTGTCTCCCTCCGACTCACTCTTAGCTAACTGGTATCCCGATTTAACAGTTTATCTTCCTAATGTAGTAAAGTGCCAGCCCCAATAGTCCCTTCTTGGATCATGTGGCAGACGTATTGCCAATATCAATTGGACATCCGGAGGATGAAAATATTGGCGGACTAAAATCTCTTTCCACAGACCGGTTCGCTGGTCAATGAATTGATATATCATCATATCTGGAAATAAATACAGATCCGACCACCTAGCGGACCTTGGCTGCTGATCCGGGACCCATGAGTCTTTCCAAACCCTAACATGTTTTTCATCCCCAATTCTCCTAATTAGACCTCTTTGAAGCAAGGGCCGAGCTGAAATAATACTACACCAACCATACGATGGCATAGACCGGAGTGGTGTATCCATAAGATATACATCTTTATAGTATCCCCCTTTTAATACCCTTGCCAAAAGTGAATCTGGATAAACCAAAAGTCGCCATATCTGTTTTGCCAACAGTGCCGAATTAAAGTCCTTTATTATCTGAAAACCTAAACCCCCTTTGTCTTGGGTTTACATAACATCTCCCACTTTTTTCAGTGAATACCACCATTAGAGCCCGAATTTACCCACCAAAAGTGGCCTATCGCCGACTGAATACTCTGTATCACTGACTTCGGCAGTCTATAACAACTCATAATATATGTTGGTATTGCTGTAAGGATAGATTTGATTGAGATTTCCTTACCAGCCTTGGATAATAATTTACTGGACCAGGAAGCAACCCTGGCCTTCAACTTCTCCACAACATAAGCAAACACTTTTACTTTTGAACCACCTAAATTTTCCGGTAGACCTAAATACAACCCCATTCCACCCAGGTTTGGAATAGCCATGATATGCTGGATCTGTTCTTTGATCCCCACCCCAACCTTCTTACCAAATTGTATAGAAGACTTATCAAAATTTATTCTTTGTCCTGATATTAACTCATAATCCCTCAAAATCTATTGAATATTCCCAGCTTCTTCTGGATTAGCTCGACAAAAAAATAATGTATCATCTGCGAAAAGGAGAAGAGAAATTGCTGGGCAATTACGTCCAATTTTTATTCCTGTAACACATCGACTCTGTTCTGCCTTCTTCAGTTTGGCTATTAGAACTTCAGTGCAAAGTATGAATAAATATGGTGACAACAGATCTCCCTGCCTCAATCCACGGTGGGGAATAATGTGACCACCAGGTGTACCATTTAGTATAACCGAATACTCAACGCTCATAAAACACCACATTATACATTTTATCCATTGAGCAGAAAAGCCCAATTTAGTCATTAAGACTCATAAAAAGTTCCACTCCACTCTATCATATGCCTTGCTCATATCAGTCTTTATGGCGATAAAATTTCCATTAACCGAGCTATTTGTGCCTAATACATGTACCATCTCCTGTGCAATCAAGATATTATCCGAAATCAATCGTCCAACTACAAAAGCCGACTGTGTTTCTGACACAATTTTAGGTAGTAATGCTTTCAACCTCAAACACAATACCTTTGCAATCAACTTATACCCAATATTACATAAACTAATTGGTCTAAATTCTGCCATCCGCGTTGGCCGTTGAACCTTTGGTATTAAACATATATTTGTCTTATTAAGACCTCTATCAAATACCCGATCTCGAAGAAATTATTAACCACATCTCTCAAATCGCCCTTTACTGCCTCCTAGGAATGCTGAAAGAACAATGCCGTCATCCCATCCGGCCCCGGAGCCTTATTCGGGTCCATTAGGAAAAGTGCTTTTTTAACTTCCTCCTCAGTAACCGACTTAATTAGGGCCCGATTATCCAAATCTGTAACCCCACTTTGTATATCTGGTAAATCAATCACATCAACCCCAGTGGTTGTGAATAACTCTGTAAAATATGTTGACGCCTCATGTAAAATATCAGGGTCTTTCTCAACCCAATTTCCATGCTTATCCAATAAACCATTTATCCGATTACGAGCTCTACGCTGCCTAACCACCGTATGGAAAAATTTGGTATTATTATCACCTTCTCTCAACCAATTGTTCCGGTTCTTCTGTTTCCAGTAAACTTCCTCCTCCATATATGCCTTCCGCAACTATATTGGCCTCTCGCAAAGCTACAACATCTATAACATGACAACTATTGAGTTCCTCAACCACCCTCTTCCAATTTACTATTTCTTGTGGCCCTGATGGTATATTATGACAACGCCAATGAGATATCTCCTTCCGACAAAATCTAATCTTCTCAGTTAAAGATAGCACTCTAACCTGGCTACCCCCTTGTCCAGCTCTGATCCAGCTACGTTCCACTATCTCCATAAATCCCATTTTCCCCAACCATCTCTTATCAAAATGAAAACCTTTACCACGACCCATAGACGTCTGATCTTCAGCCTGTACTAATATAGGCCTATGATCGGAGCCTATCATGTCCAAATAATGAGTCTCTGTCTTGGGAAACATTTCATATAACTCCCCGTTACCATAAGCCTTATCTAATACACAACAAACTATTCCGGTATTGCGAATACCACGCCATGACCATATATTTCCTTTCTTAGGAAATTCTAACAGGTCATAATCATTGAGCGTGGTTTTAAAACTCATGAACGAAGATGTATTTCTCAACACACCCCCCTGTTTTTCATGATTTCCGGTTTATCTCATTGAAATCTTCGCTAATGATCCATGGGCCTGATCTAGAAATACCCATCCTAGTTACTCGTTCCCAGACATATGATCTTTTAATCTTTATGGGTTCCCCATATATAAAAGTAATAAATAATTGTTTACCAAATAATTCGAAAGATATGTCTATTAAATTTTTATCCTTATAATGAATTGTGACATTGTAAGTATCGTTGTAAAAAAATGCCAGACCACCACTACATCCCAAAGGTTCAACAATTGTTAAATGCGAAAAGCCCAAATGCACTTGTATTTTTTCTAAAAAAGAAACTTTATTCTTTGTTTCTGATAGAAATAAAAAATCTGGTCTACAAGATTTCCAAATATCTCTCAAAAAACTTGTTGTTATTTTATTTCCTAATCCCTAACAATTCCAACTTAACAACTTTAAAATCATAACATAGTCATTTTTGAGCCTTGATCTTGCTCCTTATCTGTGCCCTCCTTGAGCTTTTGTATCTTCGGAGTCTTCCTAGGTGATAACAGCGACAATTTACTTGAACTCATACCCCTTAATGGAGTCGTGGTTCGAGATCCGACCTTACCCAACACAGCTCTTTGCCTCCTGATTTTTATCCCATTTGCAGACTGCACTTTATTCAACAGCTCAGGATGGAGGTTAACTTGTTCCATTTTGGCAACTCATGTTGACTATGTAAGTCATCCGCTAGATCCAGCTCAGCCAAGAAAACTGCAGTCACCGAATCTGTAAATTCCCCCTCTAGGTCCTCGACCATATTCCCCTCCTCTTTATTATCTTGCTGCAGCAACTCCTCCTTCGGGCTGTCCTCAGCCACTAAATCAGCCGCTACATGTAACTGACTTCTTGCATCACGATTAGATGTCTCCTCCGCCTCCGCACCAGTTATAGCCATACTCTGTCCCTGAACCTCTTGAAACAAAGGTCGACGCACTTTTTTTGCCGACTTTGATTCCACTGCCAATTCTGTCTCCATAACCTGAAATTTTTTAAAAAGTAACATTTCAGTAAATTTTCCAAACAGACCAATATAACTAGACTGATATACCAATACATTTTCAGCTATTTGTTTATGTGGTTGGAGTAAAAGAGACCCTCGACCTCTCTTACTATGCACCATGTTACCTCTGCCTGACATACTCAGAGCTATTAGATGTGGGCCTCTATTAGGCCCAATTACTGCTCATTTGTAAGTCTTATTTCTCTCCAAATGCCCAGATTTTCTAATTGCCTCAGCCCCTATGACTCTATTCTCTGTTTTATTTTTGTAACAGACCGTGACATGCGTCATTCGAAAGCATAGTGAACAATACCCTTCTAGTCTCCTATTCTCAAACATAACCTTTGACTCACAACCCACTTCAATTTCCAATATTGATGAAAATATCAATGGCTTGGAACAAGAGATTTCGATTAGAACTTGACCCTTCGCAACATCTATACTTATCACCAATCCTAGGGAACTAGCTACCAAGCAATATACCTCCTTAACCCGATATTCGAATGGAATTCCAGTTAATCTAATCCATAGCCTAATGAAATTCGGGTGATCTGCATCTGCTTTCCATGGAGCATAGGAAGCCATCCACCCGCCAAAATTAATTGACTTGTTTCCTAATACCCCCTCCATATATTTCTCAGACTCAAAATCGAATTGGAAACGCCTATTTCCTAAGTTTAGACCACGTACACGGCCTACCAATCCCCAAAACTGTGGCATTCTAAAAAGAAAAGTGTCCACATTTTGCAACAGAGGGTTAAGACAATTCCCCATGAGCACCCTCGAACTCCTAGCTAACAAGTCAGAGTTATCTATTTTAGGGATCTTTATCTTCAACACCCTAGGTGGTGAGTTTGACTTCAACCCCGTTTCTAGATACTGTGACATAATAACCCATTTTGTACTACTTCTAGATAGCTCTCCTAATTCAGAACAAAGTAGAAAGTAAAGCGATGAGGAAAATATACTAAGCCTTCTCTCTTTATAGACTCTAGACTCGCTACTGAATTTAAATTTTATCCTATTTTCTAGGCAACGATTAATCCTATATACTAGGGATAAGAAAGCCTTTAAATTATACCTTCCTATACCTATCCAGGGATTTGAAACATTATCTAGATGATAAATGATAACCTCTGTCCCTACTTTCATGGCACTTTGAAATTTTGATAATATTGAATCTGAAAACGCCTTAGATCTCCACCATATAAATGTTAGTTTTATTAAAGTTATAAAAAGAACCACACCCATATGATAATTATGCTCAAACACAGGTGGTACTTTAACTAACCATAATATTTTAGATGCTCTTGACTGATTCCACACAAAATGCCGACCCACTAAATCTGCTAGAAAGCCAACAACCACATTCCTCCTACAATAAGATTCAAAATAATAATCAAATATTATTAGAATCCTCTGTAACCACCATAATACCACTCTGCGTCTGGTTAGTTTGACAACAAAACACCGAGACAGAGACCGAACAGAACTAAACACCGAGACAGAGACCCCAGTACCCCAATCCCAAATACCTGATCCATAAGAACCAATTTAACAACATAGAACCGACCAACTAAAACTCCATGAACTAGTAACAGGTAGGCTTCACTCGAAACAACTATCAAGGTATAACCTGACAATCGAAGCCCCCTTTAACATACTTAACAGTCATGATTTGGCCTAAGACCCAACACCACGAATGATCGTCTGTTACCACCGCATAAGTAGTGGTAAAAACTAATCTAATAATCTCTCTACTACTCCATTTTGGACACCTAACAGACACCTCATATATGCAGACTGTCATATGTGGTCTCATACACCAATCCAAAACCAAACTATAACCATATGCAACACCCCCAAATTTCCTTTGAGCTATCAATGACCATTTTTGATAACCAATTATCCAAAAAACCGAGGTATAATAGATCCGAATCGTGTTTCAATGGGCGGTCATGAGGCAACAGACTCATAATGATAGCATCATCAGGGAAGATAATATTATCCCTTCCGATGCTATCATTCATCCGATCTTTGGAACCACGTGTAACCAATACCCATTTATCAGTCCCTTAACCTTATGAGACTAGCATACCGTGAACCCAGTCTAGATCGACAAAGTCTAGACAAGGTCCTACTATACGAAAATACATCACATTGACTACTTATCCCCATATCACCATTTCACCAACCCAAAATGGAAAAAGAGAATTTAACGAAAACTTATATGAGACTGAAAAATGTGCAAATCGCTGAAGATCCACGCGTCAACTACGCCTCTAGTGACATCAACTCGTGAGCAGCTTCCAGAAAACTTCACTATTGTAGGCAGAAAAAATTTGACTATTCGTCTTCGCGGCTACTGATAACAAGGTTTTGCAGTGTTTCTCAAATAACCTATTTTTATGTAATCAATTGCAATACAATATGATGTCAATCCATTGGGTAATTAACTAGCAATCAGGATGCAATTTACTTATCCTAATCTAAGCCAGAGACGATTATGGTGAGTTGTGATGCACTCTAATCTAGATGAAAACGAAACAATAAAACAGAGCGTAAAACAGAACGTAAGAATAGAGTAAAAAACAGAGCAATAGCAAAACAGAGTAAAGTGCAAAACAGAGTAATTGTAAAACAGAGTTTTAAACTAAAGATAGAGTATTAAAGGTCACGAAAATTCAATGGAGAAAAGGGGTTCTTGAGGTTAAGGATCAATGATTAAAGCATTCCTAGGGGTTCCAGACTTGTTTATCAACCTGTTTAGATGACCTCTAGGCAAGGAATCACATAAATCACATTCATTATCATGCAATGAGACCTCTCTTGAACAACAACCAGACTTGATCCTCACCAACGATTAGAAGTTCAAGAGGCATTAAACATAGACCTAACAGAGCTTAATAACACCCTAGACAATCGATCTCTTGAGCTAGGAGAAGTTATCTCAGCCTAAGTTTGTTCAAGCGATTCTGCAGACACCTCTCGGTGGGGAATCACCAAGCGATCAGACTTCAATTGATCAGAGATAAATAAGCATTAAGGACACTTAAATTAAAGAGATCTAAACTTTAATTAACCATAAACAAATCTGGAAATTCCCTAGGTTTACCCTAATCTCACCATCTCCTCAAGAATACTAATTTAACTTACTTAGAATTCATGAAGAAGAGCTTAGACTTAGAATCGAAAATCAATAACATAAACTTAAAGAACAATTCAGAGAGAACTCGATTCTTTTGCTAGAAAATTTGATATAGGCCCCTTTTTATAAAGGGGTATACATAGGCCCCTTTTTACAAAAAGCCCTAAAAAGTCAACTCTGACGAAAAAGTCAACATTCTGGTGCGAAAAACCACTCGACCAAGTGATAGTCGAGTGTCATGGAGATATGCCAAATCTTCTAGATCACATCCTAAACTTCAACTTTAGGCCAGCCGATTTTCCCATAGGTCTTCTTGTAGTCCAAAATACTCCGTAATAAGCTCCAAAAGTGCCTAAAAACCGCCTTTATGCAATGTATGCAATGCCCAATACTAAATATGAAAATTAGGCCTAAAAGAACCTAAAACAATGATAATACTGCAAGTATGAATGCAAAACATGCTAAATAATGCCCCTAAAATGTGCTAAAATGCAGACACATCAACTCCCCCAAACTTAGACTTTGCTTTCCCTCAAGCAAATATGCATAAAGCTAAGAAGGAAGAGAGGTTGTTGACGACGGGAACATCTTACCTCAAACAAACAACGTATCAAGCTGAAAATCGTAATCCACAAGTGAACCCCCATTCCATTGTAAAAACCACAATCTACTTACATCAAGGCTTAGCATAATAACCGAGTACTCCCTAATACTTAGTTGGACTCTAAGAAACTCAGATTTGAAACCTATTTCTTTAAATGCAGACCGCAAGAGGGGCTATCGATCAAAGACCTTGGGATTAAACTTCCTCAAATCCAGCTAAACACCATTAATTCAGCATTCAAATCACTTCTCATTTTCAAATCATACCTTTGCTCAAACTCGTACTTATTTGCTCCAGCTTTATCAATGAGACACAAAAAAGTACGGGTTTACGCACAGTTCTGGCTCACCTTAGGCATCAATGTATTAGCTTTATCAATGAAACACGAAAAAGTACGGGTTTACGCACAGTCCCGGTTCATCTTAGGCAACATCAGAATGGTTTCATCGATGAAGACAAGAAGGTATGGGTTTACGCACACTCCCCATTCATTTTAGACCATATTGTTTGGGCTGAGTTGTAAGAAGGATGATTCTATGTTCATCTTATGCTTTTCTTTCTACTTAGCTAGCTGAACCTAAGGAAGAATCTTATGCAATGTATCTCAAGCCCCTAATTTGGTAAAAATTGAATTCGATTATGAGGCAACATATGTGGTTCTTTTTGAGATACAACATAAGCATCGGTTTCAAAGGTCAATGATCTACCAATCAGTGTTCAAGAGGGCAAAAACGCAAGTCTAAAAGTTCATTGTGGTTACTAGCCAATCAACCTAGCAAGACTGTCTATCATTAGCAAGATGATTCCCAAAATTGTAGACTCAATCCTATATGAATGTGATGCAGCTACATGAACACTCTATTTTTAACTGATGGTTTTTTTTCAAATTTTTTTTTTCAAAATTTTATGGGTTTTCTATGCCTTAGATGATATGTAATTGAAAAAGTATGCTAAGTGAAAATGTTTTTGGTTTTTCTATGCCTTAGATGATATGCAAAAGATGAAATAAGAAGAATAAAAACTAAGAATCACAGAAAACAAAGTCAAATATCCTCTAGAACCCTCCCCCAAACTTGAATCACACAGCCCCTTGTGTGTATAAAAGCTCGAAAGAGGATCCTAGACCAGCAAGTCAAGAGAAAATATGCAATGGTATATACAATGAAGGGAAGGAATTTGGTACCTTTTATTTGTTCCAGTAGTCGGTGGCTTGGTTTCGCATGAATTCCATGTAACGAGCATCTTCCCTCTGACGCTCGAGCTCAGCTTGCTCGAGTGTCTCGGTCGAGTGTCGTGATTGATGCTCGACCTCATGTTGCTCGAGTGTCTGGCTCGAGCTTGCACCTGCTGTGTCGGATGGTCTCCTGTATAAGAACGACGCGGTGTTTGCTGAGGAGTGTCTAGCCGGTGGTGGTTGCTGTTGCCTCTCACGGTCCATGGATACAGAAGCTCGCCTTGGACGAATTGGCTGTGATGGCGGACCGCTGTTCCTTTCCAAAACAGCTACTCTTCTGCTCAGCTCCTCATTCTCTTGCCTTCTAGCCTCGTCACTAGCAATCATCTTTTTGACTTTCTTCATGAGCCATTTGTTCATCTTTTGAAACAAGCCAATGTGCTTGTGTGCTTCTTTAATTGGGGCTCCCTGACGTGGTGGCATAGTGTATTCTTCGAAACAGTACGCCTCGGGATCTACTTCGTCACTGTCTGTTGGAGACGAGTGTGGCGGTGGACCATTGGGATCATATAAAGCGTCCAAAGATGGGTTAAAGTCCGTGTTCTGCCCCATCCTTATTGACGTGTATTTCCTGTTGGGCAGAAGCAGCAAAGCGTTTGGTATTAACAAGTGATGGAAAGAGTATATAGGCTTACCTTGTACTTCTGCAGCGGATAGAAATTGACTCCTCCTTAGATGGTCCATGTTCATGAACCGAGGTTCTGCCCATTCTCTATCATTGGCACTCCACACCTTTCCAAAATGCAAGTGACGAGGTCTCCAACGGTTATCTTGCCGTCACGTCCGCCAGTCCTGTTGTCCTTTGCCCAATCGCGGTAAGTGACAAGCTGATTTGCGAATTGGATGGTAAGACCTGCTTCATTTCTATCTCCAAGGATCAGGGATCTGTCACTCTTTGTTCCGACTATGTCTTTCAGCGCAGTCACCAACATTTCCATCTCCCCAAGATTGATAGTGCCTGTAGTAAAACGTGAGAAGAAAGTATTTGCAAGGATCATGCAAAAATACCTCAAAGCTGGATTTCGGGAAGAGAAATCCTTCGATCGAGCTGATGAGAACCTACTCCTTGTTGAGGCTATGGAGCGCCATAGATCATCTAGTTCGGCTCTGTCAAAATCAGGTCCATAGTTCTCGGATTCGGCTCTAGGAAACTGGAAAAATCCTGGAGTGCTCTGAAAGTCATGCGATAGACTCACCCCCCCAATTTTAAAGAAGATGTACCCGCCACCTTGTGTTTCTTGAAGGCCCATATTCTCTGCATCATAGAGAACAATCTGGACTGTGGCGAGAAATTGCATGGTCTCTTCCTTATACGCACATTCTGGATGAGATACGAATGTGGACAGCCCAGAGTTTTGCAGCATTAGATCCACGTCCCTAGTTATTCCCATTGCCGTTAACGCCTCTTTGCATGGGTAGCGGGTGCCTATGAAGTCCATTCTTCGCAGATCATTGAGTGCTCTTGCTGCGTTGTGCCTTTTCTTCATCTCCTTCTCCTTCATTCTGGCCTGAATGATATCCCTTGCTTCCTCAGCTTCTTTCTCGCCATATCTCAATTCTCGGAGTGTTTCTTCCACGAGATTAGCCTCTAGATCCTCCTATGTGCCTTCTTCGTTTCCCATCTCTGGATCATCTTCATCCATGTATTCTCTTTCCTCCTCTGACTCATTCTCATATTGTGTTACCAACCTTCTTTTCTCTTTTTTGTCAGGTTTGCACCCGCCCCTAGAAGATTCTCCTTCATGAGGATTGCTTCTGTAACGAGCGTTGTTCTTGGCCTTGAGTCGGAGGAGACTAGTATAGTTGGCTTTGCGGTCAGACATGGAGTTCGTCTGTCGAAAAGAAAGGAGAAATCACGATACTCGATCTTGACACTCGAGTAGCTGTTGGTCGAGTGTCGTGGAGACGTTGAGAGGAGTGGCGATTTCACAAAGAAGCTTCTGCAAAAAGAGAGAAAATTAGAGAGAGCTTTTTAGGGAGATAGTGGGTTTAGTGTGAATGAGAAGGAGAGGGTCCTCCTATTTATATAGAGGATGAGAGATAAGGGGGAATCTCATTCAAGTTTGAAATTTGAAAGTGGATCAAATCAAATCTTTTAAATTAAATGTGAAAGATAATGTATTAAAGATATATTTGACCTGTTTTTCGCAGTAAATGTCTCCCCCTTTTCAGCTTTTGGCAGTTATAGGCGTGTAGGCATCGAAATAGGCGTGATGGCGGGACATTCGAGCATGCTTGGTCGAGTGTCAGTCTGCCAAACGACAGCTGACACTCGAGTGGAACACTCGACCAGGCGTGGTCGAGTGTTGTCCCATCATGTTGGTTCCGGTCCCACCTGTCCTATCTTGGGCCCTACTTCCCTGTAAAACACACAAAAAATCCTTCCAAGTGCATGTAAGATAAAATAGATGCAATTAAAGATGAAAACTACAAAAGAAATCAAACATAATGAATGAGAATGCAAAAATCAAATGTATATACAGAGGATACCTTTGGGATTGCCTCCCAACTGCGCTTGTTTATAGTCACGAGCTTGACTTCTTCATATTCATTGGAGATAAGGTGGCTCATCGAGAAGAAACAAAGTTCCCTCGAAAATCGTGCAGTTAGTCAAGTATGGATTAACTCTATGACCATTTACTGTAAACTCTTCTCCTTTGTTGTTGGTCAAAGTGACTGCTCCATATGGTAGAACCTTCAGCACTTTAAACGGACCAGACCACTTTGATTGGAGTTTTCCGGGAAACAGCTTGAGTCTAGAGTTAAAGAGAAGCACTTGATCACCAGCTGTGATCATTTTTGGTTGAATCTTCCTGTCGTGGGCTCCCTTGAATAGACTTGATTGATCTGCCTATTAGATACCTCAACTTACCCACTAGTTTGGGATGATAAGGAGTAACGACCTTGTGTTTAACCCCATGTTTCCTAAGCAGGTTTTTGAAGACTTTGTTGACGAAGTGAGACCCTCCGTCGCTGATCACAACTCTTGGCTCTCCAAACCTGGGAAAGATGACGTGTTTAAACAACTTCAGTACTACCTTAGCATCGTTTATGGGAGATGCAATGGCTTCCACCCATTTGGAAACATAATCTACAGCAACCAGAATGTAGCTGTTTCCTAAAGATGGTGGTGTAAAAAGTCTCATGAAATCGATTCCCCAGCAGTCAAACACTTCTATTTCTAAGATAGGATTCTGAGGCATTTCATTCCTCCTGCTTATACTGCCCGTTCTTTGACAACAATTGCACCTGCATATAAACTCTTGGCAGTCTCTAAAGATCGATGGCCACCAAAATCCAGATTGAAGAATCTTTTGTGCTGTTTTGAATGCAGCAACGTGTCCTCCATATGCGGATCCATGTCAGTGTTCTAATATTCCTTTAACTTCTTCTTCTGACACACACCATCTTAATAGTCCATCAGACCCTTTCTTGTAGAGAAAGGGTTCATCCCAAAAGTACTACTTCACATTCCGAAAGAATTTCTTCTTTTGATGATGGTTCAGAGTCTTAGGCAGTTCTCCTCCTACCAAAAAGTTAACCAGATCGGCATACCACAGCAAACAAGTCCCTACAAGCTTCAAAACAATCGAAAAACATCTTTTCTGATTGTGTGTCTGACGCTCGACCAAAGGTTGGTCGAGTGTCATGCTTGAGTATCCGATGGTGAAACTCGACAAATGTTCTTCCGGCATGTAATCGTCTATTGGAAGGGGTCCTTTCACTTGCATCCTGGAGAGGTGATCTGCGACACCGTTTTCTATCCCTGGCTTGTCAACTATCTCCATATCAAATTCCTGCAGCAGAAAAATCCACCTAAGTAGTCTAGGTTTGGCATCTTTCTTTTTCATTAAGTACCTTAGAGTTGCATGATCTGTATGCACAATAACTTTCGATCCAAACAAGTAGGATTTAAACTTCTCAAAGGCGAACACCACTGCAAGTAACTCCTTTTCTGTTGTGGCGTACTTCACTTGGGCCTCATCTAGTGTTCTACTAGCATAGTAAATCACATTGAGCTTCTAATCCTTCTTTTGTCCTAGAACTGCTCCAACAAGATAATCACTAGCATCACACATTATCTCGAAAGGGAGAGTCCAGTCAGGTGCTTGGACAATAGGGGCTGTCACTAAGGCTTCCTTAAGTTCTAGAAAGTTCGCAATAGGGGCTGTTATTGGGCTTGCCTTTTTACATAAAGGGGTATACATAGGCCCCTTTTTACAAAAAGCCCTAAAAAGTCAACTCTGACGAAAAAGTCAACATTCTGGTGCGAAAAACCACTCGACCAAGTGATGGTCGAGTGTCATGGAGATATGCCAAATCTTCTAGATCACATCCTAAACTTCAACTTTAGGCCAGCCGATTTTCCCATAGGTCTTCTTGTAGTCCAAAATACTCCGTAATAAGCTCCAAAAGTGCCTAAAAACCGCCTTTATGCAATGTATGCAATGCCCAATACTAAATATGAAAATTAGGCCTAAAAGAACCTAAAACAATGATAATACTGCAAGTATGAATGCAAAACATGCTAAATAATGCCCCTAAAATGTGCTAAAATGCAGACACATCAACTCCCCCAAACTTAGACTTTGCTTTCCCTCAAGCAAATATGCATAAAGCTAAGAAGGAAGAGAGGTTGTTGACGACGGGAACATCTTACCTCAAACAAACAACGTATCAAGCTGAAAATCGTAATCCACAAGTGAACCCCCATTCCATTGTAAAAACCACAATCTACTTACATCAAGGCTTAGCATAATAACCGAGTACTCCCTAATACTTAGTTGGACTCTAAGAAACTCAGATTTGAAACCTATTTCTTTAAATGCAGACCGCAAGAGGGGCTATCGATCAAAGACCTTGGGATTAAACTTCCTCAAATCCAGCTAAACACCATTAATTCAGCATTCAAATCACTTCTCATTTTCAAATCCTACCTTTGCTCAAACTCGTACTTATTTGCTCCAGCTTTATCAATGAGACACAAAAAAGTACGGGTTTACGCACAGTCCCGGCTCACCTTAGGCATCAATGTATTAGCTTTATCAATGAAACACGAAAAAGTACGGGTTTACGCACAGTCCCGGTTCATCTTAGGCAACATCAGAATGGTTTCATCGATGAAGACAAGAAGGTATGGGTTTACGCACACTCCCCGTTCATTTTAGACCATATTGTTTGGGCTGAGTTGTAAGAAGGATGATTCTATGTTCATCTTATGCTTTTCTTTCTACTTAGCTAGCTGAACCTAAGGAAGAATCTTATGCAATGTATCTCAAGCCCCTAATTTGGTAAAAATTGAATTCGATTATGAGGCAACATATCTGGTTCTTTTTGAGATACAACATAAGCATCGATTTCAAAGGTCAATGATCTACCAATCAGTGTTCAAGAGGGCAAAAACGCAAGTCTAAAAGTTCATTGTGGTTACTAGCCAATCAACCTAGCAAGACTGTCTATCATTAGCAAGATGATTCCCAAAATTGTAGACTCAATCCTATATGAATGTGATGCAGCTACATGAACACTCTATTTTTAACTAATGGTTTTTTTTTCAATTTTTTTTTTTCAAAATTTTATGGGTTTTCTATGCCTTAGATGATATGTAATTGAAAAAGTATGCTAAGTGAAAATGTTTTTGGTTTTTCTATGCCTTAGATGATATGCAAAAGATGAAATAAGAAGAATAAAAACTAAGAATCACAGAAAACAAAATCAAATATCCTCTAAAACCCTCCCCCAAACTTGAATCACACAGCCCCTTGTGTGTATAAAAGCTCGAAAGAGGATCCTAGACCAGTAAGTCAAGAGAAAATATGCAATGGTATATACAATGAAGGGAAGGAATTTGGTACCTTTTAGTTGTTCCAGTAGTCGGTGGCTTGGTTTCGCATGAATTCCATGTAACGAGCATCTTCCCTCTGACGCTCGAGCTTAGCTTGCTCGAGTGTCTCGGTCGAGTGTCGTGATTGATGCTCGACCTCATGTTGCTCGAGTGTCTGGCTCGAGCTTGCACATGCTGTGTCGGATGGTCTCCTGTATAAGAACGACGCGGTGTTTGCTGAGGAGTGCCTAGCCGGTGGTGGTTGCTGCTGCCTCTCACGGTCCTTGGATACAGAAGCTCGCCTTGGACGAATTGGCTGTGATGGCGGACCGCTGTTCCTTTGCCAAAACAGCTACTCTTCTGCTCAGCTCCTCATTCTCTTGCCTTCTAGCCTCGTCACTAGCAGTCAGCTTTTTTACTTTCTTCATGAGCCATTTGTTCATCTTTTGAAACAAGCCAATGTGCTTGTGTGCTTCTTTAATTGGGGCTCCCTGACGTGGTGGCATAGTGTATTCTTCGAAACAGTACGCCTCGGATCTACTTCGTCACTGTCTGTTGGAGACGAGTGTGGCGGTCGACCATTGGGATCATATAAAGCGTCCAAAGGTGGGTTAAAGTCCGTGTTCTGCCCCATCCTTATTGACGTGTATTTCCTGTTGGGCAGAAGCAGCAAAGCGTTTGGTATTAACAAGTGATGGAAAGAGTATATAGGCTTACCTTGTACTTCTGCAGCGGATAGAAATTGACTCCTCCTTAGATGGTCCATGTTCATGAACCGAGGTTCTGCCCATTCTCTATCATTGGCACTCCACACCTTTCCAAAA
>JAKUCM010008791.1:0-18771 GCA_023374145.1 Lepidium sativum | reverse complement strand
GAGAGAGAGTAACTATACTTGTCCGACTTTGCTGCTTGTTCTTTGCCTTTTTCATGTATGGAAACCTTCTCCATTTTGTAAACTTGTCTGTATCAGATATTGGCTTCTCTTTCAAATCTACTTGCCTTTACCTATATATAAAATCATAATACTCTAATCAAAACTCTATATTTGTTTGAAATAACACCAAATTTAGTGTTATAGTATCCTTCCACTTCAAATACAACACCAAATATCACACAAGAAAATATTATTTATTGTTAAATTAGATAATATGAAATGTGATCAAAATTGTTCTTAAATATAAAAGACCAAATGTGATTAAACATACTTTTACACCAAATAAAAGGGGGCAATATAGCAAATAACACCAAATTAGAGATGCACCAGATATGTAATCTATTTGTTTGTGTTATTTTGTGGATCCCCATACAGATTCTTAACAGGCCAAAGAATAAGTGTTTTCTGTTCTTAAAGATGTCATCCAATTTACTTAAACCAAAAGTTTATAATCACATTATCAAAGTATAATTACATGAGTTGATTAGTACAGTACAATATATACTACCCACATCATATGCCTCGGTATTCATCTCCACAGTCACCAATCACCTGGAGAAGATTTTTACCTTTCTTAGTAACTTCTTGTATGCTATTCATATCTTCTTCATCCAAGACTAATAAGAATACTGCGTTTGTGTCTTGTATGTGTTCCGCTAACCCGAGTCTTACCCCAATCATCGATCCAGCAACTCCTTGCTGAGATGAGAACACCAGTTTTTAGACATATCAACAAACTAGATTGGCCTCCAACTATCCAGAGTAATCCATGTGATGTGAGGACGAGCAAATACCTGATCTAGTACATATCTCACAGCTACTGTCGGAATAGAGACTCCATGTTTTGTGGCTATGCTCTTCATTGTCCGAAGTAGACTTTGGAATAGATTCCACCCTCCCCACGCATCAACCATCTGTGTAATGTAACTCTCAAAAATCATGAAACTGTAAGAACTATACTGATACTGTAATGATGAACTCATGAGCCCTAAAGTCAGCAAAAAAAAACTGTCGATGACAGAGTGGATCTGTAAATGACTGAACAATTACCCTTTTGTACTTTTGGAGAGAAGGAGTATTCAATCGAGGACCAGCAAAAGGGATGGTTAAATTGGCATCAAGAAACTTCTCTGACAGGAGACCACCCATTACTGTTCCATATCTGCAAATCGTTTGGTTAATCAGTTGTAAAGTGGAATAAGTCAAACAAGTATTTCAAAGTGTATAATTACGTTATAAGTTTGATGCCTGTGAGCTCGCAAAGCTGAGCCATTTTTTGTTGAGGACGCATGTCTACAATGGAGTGTTGCACCTGCAAAAATTTGGCAAAGAGATTTACAGATAAATGCGTGTGAATAAAGGCATAAATTGTTAGGACAGAGGGCCGGCATTCACCTGATTGCTAACAACAGGGATTCCATTCTCTAATATTATCTGAAGTCTCTCTGTATCAAAGTTTGTCAAAGCAACAGTCTTGATTTTACCTGCAAGCATTTTAAAGGTGCAGCTTAATCAAACCAATAGTTAATAAAAAGGAAAATCACAAAAGAGAACCTTACCTTCTTCTTTTAGGTCGGTAAGGTGTTTCAGTGCATCAAGATAACCATCGTTTGCATAATCCCACCTATTCCAAATTACAGATTAGCAAACAATAACAGTACGAGAGTGAAAATGGTAACTAAATTAAGGTATGTAAACTGCTAAGCATTTTGGTTTTATTTTAATGAAATACAATAGAACACAAAAATTACTAATAATTAAGAAAAGAGAGAAACACCAGTGAAATTGAAGCATATCAAGAGAAGCCACATCCATTCGCTTCCGCGATTTATCGATGCTGTCCCGAACATACCTACTTGTCATCTTTACTGGAGGAGGGACCCATTTTGTCAAACTGCAATTCCATACCCTTATCATTTAGCCAATCTACCATATCTTATACAAAGTCTAATCTATATGCTATTGAAAAACTGCAAAAGCAGAAGGTTAACTTACCCTTTAATCTTTTCCAAGTACTCTGGAGGACGCTCTCGACGAACCCTATTTATAAAAATGCCGTAAAGATCTTCAGACGGACCATCTGAATGTCAGAGAAACAAACTAGAGCTTAATGTCCACACAATCCTACCAGTTCAATTTTTCTATGAGCAAAAACATAGCACTACTCATTGAAGGTCATCAAAATTCTGTAATGCTCCATCCAATTTTGATAATTCCTATACAAACTTTTAGTGACAAGATGGTGTAGGCACATAGAGGTCAGAGCATTTAGAAGCAGCGAAATTGAAGGGCAAGCTACTTACAAATGTCCGCCAAGTCGAAGGTAGTGAGGCTAGAATCGGCGTACCGGAGCATCGCCTCAACGCCGTCGTTTCGTTCGATCTTCCCCCATCCTCCACTCGTCTGCCACATACCGTTAAGAACTCTACATATCTCCAGTGAGTCATTTCCGTTCTTCAACCTCACCCACCGATCAGCCTTCGTCGTTTCCACCGAGCATTTCAGGGAACTGGAGCCAATTCTTCGGTGAGAAACGTTCCGGTTAAAACAACTCGATGATACCGGAGTCGCTGGGCTAGTAGTAATGACGGAATGTACGGACATCGGCATAGCTTATCGGTCGTCGCACACTCTATCTGCAGAGGAAGAGGAAAATGGGTAACAACTGTTGTTTATGGGCCTTTATCACTCTTCAGGCCCAATTACGTGAGTGAAAATGACATCTAACTCAAAAGATTAACAAATGTTTCTATCGACTACTTGCAACAGTTTTTGGAGAGGAAGAATAAAGGGACAACATATTTAATGAAATGATAACGTATTTAAACATTCTTACACATTAGACCGAACAAAAGTTGTCGACATAATTGGAACCTCTCGGTAACATCATGTGATCAGCGTCATTACAACACCGGCAAAGTATATCTGGTGTTTTTATTGTTACTCACATGTATCTAGATATTATTTTCATTTCTCATAAGTGGTTTTAAGTTTATAATAGAATAAAATTGTGGAGAATGTGACATTTTTAATTAGTTAGCTAGCTGTCTTTGTCGCATAAATTTTACAAAATGCTTAACAATTAACGCAAATTGATTCCACATCTACATCCACAACACTATTCACATTTTCAACGTGTCCTCTAATTTACCATCATAATATTTTTTTCTTTTTTCTTTTCCTTAATAAATAAACACACGCGCCGCAAACTCTTTATATAAATTAGTAGGAGTAGTAGCTTTTCTTGTCAATTAAACATTAAACTTTTGATTTGTGTCTGCGAGTAAAATCTGAAAATTGTGTTTATTTTATAATTGAAGGCTACAACGTCAAAGTAAAGAAACTATTGTCATTAGCAGTATTGTTTTGGTCAACAGCAGGCTAAAAAATAAGAGAAATGGAAATAAAAAATGTTGTAAAAGGGTGAACATTCCAAAAATAAATCAATTGGTATTAATCGCATTAACTAGTTTAATTGGACTTTGTCGGTTCATGGAGTTGGGAGTTTTATAATTATATATTCCACGTTATAATTATTTTATGAGATACAACTTCATAAGAACATCTCCAGAAAAATTCTCTATTTTAAAATTTCCCAAATTATATATTTGAAGTTTCAAAGCGTTTCTCTCCAAAAGTAAAACTTCAAAATTTACTTTAAAACTATTTGTATTTTACACAATGATCCTTATATTTGTTACAACTGATATTAATTTATACAACTTTTGATAAATAACTAACACATATATAAAAATATTACATCAAAATTAATTAATAAAAACTTACATTAAAATATAAAACTAGAAATAAAAATATATAATCAAAAATTACATTACAAAAATTACCATATTATTGCATAAAATTATTTTTGTAATGCTCTCATATGTGATGAACTAGTGCATTTTGAAATAAGAAATGACTCTATTTATTTTTAATTTGTAGACTACGAGCTAAAAATTGTTGAAAACGGACAATATTTTGAAAATTTTGGAGTTTCCGGAGCAAGTTTACCAGATTACTAGTGTTGTTGTAATCTTCATGTATATTTCTAAAATATTTTTTTTATTAAGTTTGTTTTGTTATATTCTTGTTGTCTAATTATACTTTTAAAATAATATAAATCTTGTTTTAATTTTATTTTATTTTATGTGTATAACTTAAATTTATAAAAATAAATTTAAAGATTTATGAGATATAAAATTTTTTAAAGATTAAAATGAGAAATGAGAAAATATTCAAGAATCATAAATAAAATATATAATTGTAAGGACCAAAATGCAAATAAAAAGATGAAACTTTAAATTTGAAGTTTTGAGTAGTGACACTTTATATTTGAAATTTTTACTATCCAAAACTTAAAATTTAAAGTTTTAAAGTTTTTTTTTGGAGAACAAAAAACTCTATATTTGAAGTTATAGAGTGTTTTTTGGAGATGTCCTAAGTATCAAACTATGGGCACCAATATGACTTCAATTACTCATTTAATATTTGTTTTTAGTTATTCACTATTAATTAACGAAATTCAATTATATTAGTTTACCCAAAAACATTGAAATGAAATCACACATATTTTTAATATCTCCAAAATACTAATATTTAGTATTGTTTATATTCTTAAACTTAGTATGGAATCACACTTGTTACCACATCTTAGATTTATGTTGAAATCATTACATTTTATGAAATGAGTAGAGAATATGTATTAATAAAAAACAATGTTGCATATGTATAGATCCAATCATATTATATGAAAACAATGTTACAAGTGTTTCTCAGAATAAAAAAAAAGAATATATCAAAAGTGATAGAACCAGGTATATTCATTCATATGAAGTCTTTCTCTTATGCCCAAGAGTTCGAGAAGAAAAAAGATAATGAAATGAGATATGTCTAATTGACTGATAATGTAGAATATCTCTTAAAAAGTTATTACTCATATTTTGTCCAGGAAACATATCCTTAACATTGTATGACATGTTACTAGGGTCCACGGGAGAATGTTATCATTAACATGAAATGGCTTTGGTGACTTTACTATTCATTGTAACTCATTAACAATTGTCAGTATTAGATTATTTCGACCCATCATAAACTAGTGTATATCAAAGTATTTTGTAATACTTAAAATTCACATTTTCCAAACACGAATTAAATTTTCTTTTTACAAAAAATTCTCAAGAATTATTTCTTAAAATTTTAAGGATTTCATCGTCCTAGTTAATATTTTATATCGAATATAGTTGTTATTATATCGATTTTATTACAAAATGCCATCACCCATTTTTACTAAGAAATTAAAAGAAACCTCATAAACGGAAGAAAGGGTGGGACTGAACAGGACCAAGAGGTATCCATCGAAGAAGCTCCTTTTCTTTCTCTTTTTTCGGAAGAAAGGGAGGATCCGGACAAAATCGATGAAATGGAAGAAATCTGAGTGAATGGAAAAGACAAAATTTCTTTTTCCAAAAAGTAGGTCTGACTTTGCGAAATGTAATAACAACAAAGAATGCACTAAACTATTAGCAGGAGTATAAACTGCAGCGGTTAAAAAATTGCAACCTTCTAAATAGGAACTGGCCAATCCATGAGTATACCATGAAGTTACAAAGGTTGTACATGTGAACCAACCCCCAAAAACGAAATAGTTGGAGAGAATTCTTCAGCGCACTAAAATCTAGTTAAGAGGGTTCCATATTCATGAAAAGTCGGGGTTGAACCATGTTACGGTGGACCTTACAGTCGAGTTATTGCATCCCTCTCACAAACTATCAATTTCATAAGAGAGGAAATATCGTCTTAAGGTCGGTACCGAAAAATTATGCTTAGGAAGTTCCTTCGCTGAGAATGAAGAGGAATTTGTTAAAATCCCAAAGCAAGCCCAACAGACAACACAACAGCAATAACCGAAACAGCAGAAATAGTTAATGATAGAATCATCAAATGACTTAGGACGTAATTATAATTAATTAATCGCTATTATTCTATTTATTTGATGATTACCTTCTTCGTATATCTACTGTTTTTAATAAGTAGCTAGGACGTGGGAATTGGCTAAATATCATCATCTTTATGACTTTTCTCATTTATAAATAATCATTTAACCTCATATGCACAGTTTAGAATATGAATCAAATTTGATCTGTTTAACTAATTACAAAAAAAAAAAAAAACATGTGGATCAAAGGAAAGTAAACAACATTACACAAACATATTTCTATTAACGTACAAAAATATATGGACAAGTCTAAGATCTATAAAGTGCAGAATATTATTTTATTTTTACGGTTATGGATCTAATCATTCAATATTACACGTTTGAACCCACAATAGTAATCAACTACATACTTAATTTCATATACACATTCGTGTCAATTAAGCAATCACATCATTAACAATCGTCTAAAATAACACTATTCGAATTTACATAGATCTGGATTCCTCTCATTGGAATTTACGTAATCATATTAAATTCAAGAATACTCATTGGGATTCCAAGAATTAAGACCCACTTGGGTTGCTAAACTGATATAATTAAGAAATATAATGATATACATAGATGTTGTCAACAAGCATGTTCAACAATAATTGATCAGTTAGAAACAGGCTCTATCTATGTTGTAATATATATATATATATATATATATATATATATATATCTTCCTGATCCTAAGTCCTTTGTTGATCAAAACCGGTAAGCCACCGTTAACCGTTGTAGTTAGACCAGGCGTAAACCGGAGCTTTCGGTGGCTTTCGGACCAGCAACTCGTGTTTTGAACTCCTAATGATTGCGATGGCTATGGATTTCATCTCCATAATGGCCATTTCTTTCCCTACACAAACCCTAGCTCCGGCTTGAAAAACAGGGTACTTAACCGGATTTTCTGGCCGGAATTTGCCGTGGTTATCTAACCATCTCTCCGGTTTAAACTCTTCGTAATCCGGGCCCCAGATTCGGCCCATCCGACCCATAGCGTAAGCATGGTACGTGACCTTAGTCCCTCTTTTCACACATGCACCATCAGGCAAAACGTCGTCGTTTAATGCGAATTTGGAATCGAATTGAACCGGCGGAAACATTCTCATGCTTTCGTACAGAGTCGCATGCAAGTACTTCATATCTCTCATTTCAACGCAAGACGCAGTGACTGATTTTAAACCGGGACCCATGACCCGGTCTAATTCTTCCCCGATCCGGTTCTCTACTTTCGGGTGATGTGTCAATAACCAGAAAAATCCGGTTAATCCGGCAGCCACCGTGTCACGACCAGCCAATAGAAAGTTCACGACAATATCTCGGAGATAATCGTCGTCGTCCTCCGCTACAACCGCCATGAATCTCGAGATCAAATCGTTGTTATTCATTAAACCGGTTCTCCTGTGTTCCTTGATCAAATCTCCGGCTAACCGGTTTATTACATCTATTGATTCTTTAAGTGTTTTCTCAGAACCAATGCCAAAGAACCTTTTGATTTTCCAGACGAGAGGAAACGGAGCTAAAGCCCGTTTCGCCGATAACGTCGAAGCCGTATCAAAAGCGACGGCGAATTCCGATGTCGGAAAAGGAAGCCGGAGACAATTTGGGTCGAATCCAAAAGACAACTTGCTAATCGTATCGAACGAGAATCTTCTAAACACATCTTGTAGATCCAAAATCGAATCTGGACTATCGGAGAATGAGGTCAAAATCGGAAGAAGACGAGTCTCGATCTCGGTTTTAACGATTTCGTGAGCAAAGACTCTTACAGAAACACTTCCAAGTTCCAAACTCGAAACTTTTCTTTGAAAACGCCACGTATCACCATCGGAATTGAAAATTCCACGGCCTAAGAGATCACCGAGGATGACGGAAAATTGATTGCCTTTTGGGTAATTATGGAAATGGGTTTTGAGAATATGTTCAACGTTTGCTGGATTCGCTGTGATAACGTTGTTTAAGACGTGGACTTTGATCGTAGACGTTGGAGATCGCCGGAGAAGATGAGCGTACCAATCGCTAAGATTGACGAAATCTTTTCTCCAGCTTGAAGTGAGATAAGCATGGCAGATCTCACAGTTGCAGTAACGAAGTTTCTGAAGAAAGATAACGTGAAAGAGTGAGAAGAAAAAGAAGAAGATGGAGACGATGATGAAAGATATGATTAGTAACATTGTTTGAAGAGAGAGAAGTATGGGAAGGTGAGAGGAAAGTGGTAAAGAGATTAGTGTGTTGCCAGAAAACTTTTTGTCAATTCAAATAGGCAATTTTTTCATTTTACTGTGGACAGACATGTTGTTCTCTCACGTTTTTTTGTGAATTTATTTTATAGTATTCAGTATTTACCTTTATGTAAAATATTAAAAAGAAAAATAAGCAAATAATTATGAATTAGTGATATTATAAGATTCCTTATTTAAAGAAACAATTTTAAACATATTTTAAAGTCGACATGAAATACCGACAAAGGATTCATTATTTTCATTATTTGTTTCGTACATAAGACTTTGGCTATGATTATAGATATATTGCATTATTTGTTAGGGTATTTAGTTACGCAGCTATATTGTGCAAGCTCAATTTCTAATTGAGAATTTTTATTTTATATTTAATAGTATATCTTTTGAGGATAAATACGGTGCTTTTATATACATTAAAGCGGAAATAATTTCATTTTTCTATTTTGACCGTGTTATAAATTTTATAATAAAAATTAACCTAAAATTTATAACAATTTTGAAATTTAGGTTTAAGGTGAATTTCGTTACAAATTTTAAATAAAATTTAAAACTAACTTAAATTTACTTAGAAAAACTAAAATTTATAAAATTTATTGGTTATAAATTTAGTTTTTGATTCGGTTCCGCTTCGGGTTTGGATTCAGTTTTTTGGATATATAGATCTAAGATTCATTTCAAGTATTTTATCAGTTTCACTTCCTCTAATTCTATAGTTTAGTTATTTTGATTTAAAATTTATTCGGATATTTTTATTTTTCAGATATAGTTTAGTCCATTATAGATCGAGTTTGAATTCAAGTCTTTTATATAAAAATTCAAAACTAATTTTTTTAAAATAGAAAAACTAAAACTTGGTTTGACTTTGGGTTTGGTTACATAGATTTAAGATTCATTAGGATATTTTGTAGGGTTCCTCTAATTTGAATTGATTTCAGTTCGATACTCTAAAACAATATTCAAAATATAATATAAATTTTAAAATTAAAATAAATATATATTAAAAATAATTAAATCTCACACTATAACTATAATGTGGGTATAATCCGTTTTATATGTAATAATGCATGTGTGCTAATATAGAGTCTCAACCATAACCATCGGAGAGTGTTACAAGATATAAGAACAAAAATGTAATTTGTATTTGTTAACTGATAAGTATATGTTAAATCTTAAATTGAAAGACTATCTATAATGGAATACATGGTGAACCCGACCTAAATGTGATAGTCAATAATGTAAAAAAACTTTCATGTACCCAAATTTTATTGACATCTACAGGGATCGAAAGCATTTATTGCTCCATTAAATGAGATGATTTTGGCTTAAGTTAGAGAAGTTTGTCAAATTTATTAATGTTAACACAGGTAGTTTCGTCTATTTTTGAAATCGTAGCTGTTATATACTTAACTAAATAAACCACGTGATATTTACTTAATTCACATAAATCATTTGATCCTATTTAATTAAGCAAATACAAAAATACATAAATTTAGATTCTATATTTTTGGTTTTCAATAGCCAAATTTTTTCTTTCTATTAAAAATTGTTATTACAAAACAATAAGAAGCAAAACTGAACCTAGAGTATGATTATATTAACTTTAGTGCTCTAGACAACTTTTTAATTTCTTAAACAACCAAACAATTCCTAATCATTACCGTATAGCATAGAAAGATCTGGAATTAAATTAAATTAGGTAACTATTAAGTAAATAATTTGGACAATTTTTGACAATAATTAAGTAATTTAGACGGAGATTAGTTGGTTTAGATATTCTATTTTTTTGTTCTTAATTCAATTTATCTTATATATAATCAATATATATTAATTATAAATTTATGCTTAAATAACAATAAATTATTTATTATAGAGTTTAAAAATAATATTTTAACTTTTATATTTATAAATTATGTAATTTTTGATAATTTTTTAATTTTTATCTGATATAATATATGTAAAATATTATTCATTTAAAAGTTGTCTAAGTCGTCTACAATCACTTAGACTATGATTATTTTTTTTAGATATTAGGCAAAAAGTTAGCATCCGACTAGTGCCTAACATTTTTTTAATATTGAACAAAACTTATGTGTAGAGTTGTAAAATAATAGTATCATAAGAAAAGATGCATTCTATGCGAGCTAGATTTAGAGTTGACTAAGATTTTTTCAATCTCTCTTATAGATTTACTAGAATACATTTTCTTTTTCTATTGTTGTAGACACCTACAACCAGCGACTAATATATCAATTCTTTTTTTGCTTTTCCATTATTACGATCAATTATTATAGTTCTGGTTCAATGATTGATAAAATAATTAAAACGACAAAAAAATTTGCTCTTATTTTAAACAAAAAACTAAGATAAACAAAAATAATAATATAAAGACTATAAAATACACTAAGGAAACTAAAAATAAAATAAATCAATAAAGATTAGATATGAGTTTTAATGTTATTTATCAAAAAAAAATATTTCTATTAATATTTTCTTAGATTATATTTTTTTAAACTATGTAATTTTCTTTATATATTTATTTATTAGTTAATATATATATATATGATGTATGGATATTTATACATATTATTACCAAATTTTATTCAAATTTTCACGAACTTAAAATTTTATTGATACTAATTTATTTTATCTTTTTTTTGTTAACATATTTTATAAGTTGTATTGTTTTTATATTACAAGTTTTGTTTGTTTCAATTTTATGCTGAGATTTTTTTTTGTCACTGTTATCAATGCGAGACCAGCAATCAATGCATGCTACTAATCGCTAGATTTTTTTATCAAAAAAGTAATTGTTAATTAGTGGCAGTATATCATTGAACGAATGATTGCCAGAAAAACATGATTACTCACTTTCAACTACCAAAAGAACAAAACCACTGTTTAGTCCAATACTCAACTATTATGTTGCTAGCAAAGGGAAAAGATAGTTCAACACAAATGATTCTTTCTCACTTGTTCAAAAAAGTATTTTTACATATTCTTTTATTGGTAAGTGGATTCATAAATCCCAATTTATAATTTTTTAATTTTTAATTTTTAATAATAGTTTATAAAAAAACACGACTTATGAAATACGATATCAACTACTTGACCAAATATATTTTATATTTTTATAAATTTAATTTATTTTAATTATTTTGGCTTTAAAATTAGCATGCAAAATTCTTATTTCATTAATAAGTTATGTAATTTATATTCTGCAGAAAAAAATAATTTGGTTGATTCAGAAATCTATCTCTTGTAAAGGATATTCAGAAATCTATCTCTTGTAAATTTGGTTTCCAGTTGGTGGTTGGATTATTTATTATAATTTAAATAAAGTTGAAAGAAAAAAATCTTAGTGCTTTTAGCCACTAATAAGTTAGGAAAAAAAAGAAAAGAAATCCGAAGATTTGGTTTGGTATTAAAAGTGATCGATTAAAATAAAATATGGGCCTGAAGGTAGTAAAGGCCCACATTTTGTTATCTACTTTTCTTCTTATGCGGAGAGGAGAGAAGCGGGAGAGAGAGAGAAAGTGGCAATGCCTGTGTCCGTACATTCCGTTGTCGCCACGAACATAGCGACTACAGTATCATCGTCTTGGTGTAACCGGAATAGTTCTCTTCGTCGATTAAGCTCTAGATCTGTCAAATGCTCAGTCGAGGAGACGGCGAAAGCTGACCGTTCGGTGAAGCTCCAGAACGGGACGATTCTCTGGAGATATGCAGAGTTCTTAACGGAATGTGGCGAACGAGCGGAGGATGGGGTAAAATCGATCGAAACGACGCCGTTGAGGCTATGTTTCGACACGCAGATGCTGGTCTCTCTACCTTCGATATGGCCGATCATTGTAAGTAGCTAACAAGTGAAAATGATGAATCTCCAGAATTGTGATGACTGGATATGTCTGATGTGAATTTACTTGAATTGAAAGAGGTTTTCTTGGAGATTGACTAATAAATTATGCTGAAATTAGTGTTTTGATGACCATCAATGCGTAGTGTTATGTTTTTACTCACAGAAGATATGAACTAGGTTTTTGTGTCGAGATTGATTATAGAATTGTGCTTAGTTTGCTTCTTTTATGTTCAGATGGTCCTGCTGAAGATCTTTATGGCATTTTTATCAATAGAGTTCGTAGAGAGCGTCCTCCAGAGTACTTGGACAAAATTAAGGGGTAAGTTAGTTATTTCTCGTTCTGAAATGTGGAGAGAGATATGGAATTTGAGACTTAATTTCATCCCATTTGGTTACACTTTGTATAAGAAATGTTAGAATGGCTAGAATATTAGGGTATGTTTATGATGCAGTTTGACAAAATGGGGACCTCCTCCAGTGAAGATGACAAGTAGCTATGTTCGTCAGAACATCGATATATCGCGGAAGAGAATGGACGTGGCTTCTCTTGACATGCTTCCGTTTCACTGGTGATTCTCTCCACATAACTGCTAGTGATTGAATGTCTTCCTTTTAAAATAGAACTGGAATGTTTGGCAGTTCTCGTAGCTTCTGTGATGACCTTTTTCACTCTTGAGTACTGCTTTATTTGCGAACTTGTAATATGGAATAGGTGAGATTATGCGAATGATGGCTATCTTGACGCACTGAATGAAACACCTCACCGACCTGAAAGAAGAAGGTAAGTAAGAGGGGTATATCTTTTGATTTCTTTCTAGACCGGCTTGCTTAAACTGCAGCATTAAATTGCTTGCAGGTAAAATCAAGACTGTTGCTTTCACAAATTTTGATACAGAAAGACTTCAGAAAATCTTAGAGAATGGAATCCCCGTTGTTAGCAATCAGGTGGTCTGCTAGACCAATGTCGAACATTATATGCCTTTATCCAGATACAATTTTTTTTTTGTTAAACTCTGTGCAAAATCTTTCAGGTGCAACACTCCATTGTAGACATGCGTCGTCAACAAAAAATGGCTCAGCTATGCGAGCGTACAGGCGTCAAGCTTATAACGTAATTATACTCCATAAAATTCCTTTTTGACATCTTTTCCTCTTTACACCTGAATTAACCACAAATTGTTGGTCTTTGGGTGCAGATATGGGACAGTAATGGGTGGTCTCCTGTCAGAGAAGTTTCTTGATACCAATCTAACAATCCCTTTGGCAGGCCCTCGCTTGAATACCCCTTCTCTTCAAAAGTACAAAAGGGTAAGAGTTGAAATCATTAATTAACTCCTTTTAACGTATTTCAATTTGTTAAAAATAAATACTATATCGATGGGAACATATTCCAAATCATTCTATGTTTGAAGTTTTATGAGAGTATCATTACAGATGGTTGATGCATTGGGAGGGTGGAATCTATTCCAAGGGTACTTCGAACGATGAAGAACCACAAAACATGGAGTCTCTATTCCGACAGTGGCTGTGAGATATGTACTAGATCAGGTATTTGCTTGGATGACTTTAACTCCTAAGGCCAATCTAGTTTGTTGATATGTCCGAAAACTGGGGATCTCATCTCAGCAAGGAGTTGGTGGATCGATGATTGGGGTAAGACTCGAACACATACAAGACGCAAACGCGATATTCTCATTAGTCTTGGATGATGAAGATGTTAACAGCATACAAGAGGTTACCAAAAATGGTAAAAGTCTTCTCCAAGTGATTGGTGACTGTGGAGACGAATACCGACGTATATGATTTACACTAATACTCTGTTACTCAACTCATCATGTAATCTATATAAAAATAACAACTTGAAAATTGCAAGATATTTTACAATTGTGTTGTAACTTTTCATTTATAGAAAACATATATTTTATAGTTGTGTATTTTACTATAATTTTTTTACTTTGCTTATGATATTCGTTAGTGTTGGCAGATTTTTGTACTCGTGATAAATTAAAACTATTCATATAAAGTTACAATTTTAAGTTGTCTATTTATATCTATATATCTACATCAAGAATCATTTCTCATATAACAAAACACCTAGAAAAGAAAAGAAAGTAAGAGAACAACTTTTACGGGACAAAAAAGTATTGAAGTTTTGTATATAACATTTTTTAAATAATGATAACAATTTGAATTGAAAAAATATTCTACTATGTGTTTTTTTATTGTAACTTTTTTCACTTATGAAAAAGGCATTCTACAGTAACAATTCTTTTGTGTTAGCACTAGGATACAACTAGCTGGTTTATTAGCCAAGTTTCTATATAATGTAGATATGAAATTTAATTCTTGAATATGCAAATGTATTTACCTTTAGTGGACTTACCACCTGCCACTATACTAAAAGTCACCTGCACAATAAACATTTTTCTATTGTAAATTTTCACTTATAAATAATATCTTTTATAGTTCTGTCCTTTTACTATAACCTCTCCCTTATAACAAAAATATATTTTACGATTTTGTCTTTTTAGTGTAACTTTTTACTTATGAAAAATACCTTATATAGTATCTATGTAATGTAACTTATCACTTATGAAAATATTTTCTATGTGCTTTTTTACTGTAACTTCTCACTTATAAAAAATGTCTCTTAAAATTGCAATTATTCATATAAAGTTGCAATAATTCGTGTAAAGTTACAACTTTTAGTTGTGTTTAGTAATCTCTATATATATTTAAATCAAGATGAATTCTCATACAACAAAACACCTAGAAATACAAACAAAAAAAGTAAAAGAACAACTTTTAGAAAATAAATAGTTTATCGAAGTTTTGTGTATTACTTTTTTATATAATAATAACAATCTGAAAAATGCATTCGGTTGTGTCTCTTTAGTGTACCTATTCATTTATGCAGAAATATCTTTTATAGTGTTGTTTTTCATTGTAACTTCTCAAAAATATGAATTAATTATATGCTTGTATCTTTTTATTGTAACTTCTCACTTATGAAAAACATTTTTCTAAAATTTTGTTTTTATACAGTAACATTTCACTTATGAAAAATGTATTATATGGTTGTATCATTTATTGCAACTTTAAAAGTTGTATTTTTTCATTTAAAATTGTAATTTATTAGTGTAAAATTACAACTATTCATTTAATGTTGTAATTTTAAGTGTGTCTATTTATCTTCAATGATTATTTCTCATACAACAAAACACCCATAAAAAGAAAAGTGAGAGAATGTGTTTTACATGACAAAAGAATTATTGAAGGTTTGCATATTAGTTATTTCATAATTATATTATTTCGTGATTTATCTGTATAATTGATTCTCATAAACAAGTTTTGGATTTCATTCATTTAATATTGTTTAATTGAAATAATATTTGAGAGTTGAGAAACATGTCTTCTAAAAAATGTGTTTATTGGTAGCACCCTTTGGCAATCATATGTCTTAAGTTGATTATCCAAAATATTCTATGTAAAATGATAGATGTTTGCAATTAGAATAAGGAAGAGTTATCAAACTTTTTTTTTGTTTTACATCACTTTAAATAATTTCTGAAAACGACAAACCAAAATTTGTGAGAGATTTTGTTTAGTGTACAACTCAGAATTGGATAGTTGTTTTTCTAAGGATAAATAATTTTAGTTATGCTAAGAAAAATTTGTCTCAGTAAGAGCATCTCCAACAATAAGAACCCTTTAAGGGGTTCTTAAGCATTTTTTAATCTAAATTATGTTTTGAAAACTCTACATTTTTTCTCTTTCCAATGGTAGAATCCTAAAAAGGGGTTCTTAAAAAAATGGGCTTTGTTTTAGATTGATATGGAAGAGTTATACACAATGGATACAAGATTTTAAGTAAAAATTTCAATAGCTAATGATAAGAGAAATACATAAGCTAAGTAGAAGAGTTATAGATTTAAGAGACCTCCAACTGTGATATTTTGTTTAGCGTGTCAAGAACATATCCTATCCTATAAGATAGCAAGTGTGTAAGAGAGAAATCAAGCCATACCAGTTGAACCTGTGTAACAAGCCAATTGCCTGTTACAGAACATAAATAGTTCATTAGTGTTGGTAATAGAATGACAAATACTGAAGAAAACTAGCAAAAAGTGATGAAAAATACTGATGAAAATACATCGGGAATGAGGCAAAGAATATCTACCAAAAAGTGTACTTCCATATTTCTAGTTCTTGCTTACGTGCTTCCTCTTTTCTGGCTTCTGACGAGAACTTCTCTGCACCTCAAAAACAACAACTCCACTGACCTGCTCATATAATCTATTAGTTCTACAGAACAACTTAGACTCACATAAGAATTGAATCTCACGACCAACTATCTTTTTAATTAATTTCACTTTGACACTATCTCCCACTTGAACATAAGCAAGATCCACCAATAAGGCACATATGGAAGAAACTAGCAAACACTTACTTAACTTACCATTCCAGAACCAATCAGGTATTGAATTGTCCTTTCAATCTGCTTCATGTTTACTCTTCCAGACAGATAGAGATACTTGTTAAGCAGATCACCATGCCTATTCTCTTCCGCAGTCCCAAGCCCTTTGTCCATACTGCCCAAGGAGTAGGACTTGCTCCCATCTCATCTCTAACCCCATCTAGTGTATTAATCATGGTCTGATATGTCCGGAAGTGCTTCCTCTGTGATCATATCACCAATAAGCACTACGAAGTACTCATTCCGAATGCTCCTTACACCTCAACAGGTTTTAGGTGAGCCAACAAGTTTTCTTCAGCCCATCCTTCTAAAGACTTGAAAATCTCCAGCTTTTGTGGTGGCATTGAGTATTTCACTTGAAGATGCACCTCTCGAGGAGGGACATACGGTTTCCTTCCATTCGTAAACTCTCTGCAGTTGTTCCACCAAATATAATTTCAAATTGATCAACAAGAAATGGAATCTAAAAGGTGTTTAGTAAGACTCATGAATCACATATTCCACTTAACAGCTAAGCAACCACCTTCAATAAAAGATTGGAGAGACAGAAAAATATTGTTGTTAACACAACCACCAAAATTGGATGATAAGGTTCCGTGTTCTTTAGGTAACCAACTTGCAAGCAAATTATAGTCATTAAGTCACCTTCAAAAGGGGATTACATCACAAGAAAAATCAGTTGCCTGAAAGAACGGTTGAAGCAATTGCAGTTACAAGACAGAACAGAAAGCATACTTTAATGTCCTATTAAGGCACATAATGGTCCTACAGAATTGAAAAACGATCAGTAGCATTAAAGAGGAAAGATGAAACAAGCACACATTCTTAGTAAGACTGTGATTACACTATCACCAGGAGTCAAAGTTCCGAAAACGTTCCTAGGCACGTTAGTGTCATAATGTTTATGCCTATAGATAGATCAAAATTAGCAGTGCAAGGGCTTTTGATAGAGAGGGAAAGCAGACTCGACAACCCACAGCCCAGTTAACTATTTGAATTAGGAGCTTCCGATTCCATCCCTTCAATCATCCGGGACTTCTCTTGTCTAATCGTTGGAGAGAAGAAACTTCAACCATATCGGTGAAGATTCTCGGCCAAATCGCGATTTCGGTGAAGTTTCGCGACCTAATCAAAGTTGATGGTTCCGATGATGAAGAAGAGGAAGAGAAGAGGAAGAAGAAGAGGAAGAGAGAAGAGGAAGAGACGCATGTTCTAATTTTTTTTTTGGCCGTATGTTTCAACCAGTCACGTCCCGACAAGTAACGGGTACTTAACTTTTCCAGCAGTTCTATTTTAAGAAACGGTTCTTATGTATACCAACTCTTAACCATTATAATTAATGCAAAAATATTATAAGAACCTCTCTTAAACTATTTAAGAGACCAGCATTGGAGCTGGTCTAAATTAGCTGTTTTTTACAATAATTCCTCTAGTTGCACTGCTATTTGAACATTTGGTTGGCAACTTCACACTTTCATATTTGTACATGAAGGTATCTACCGATCTATAATTTTTATAGGCTTATCACTCTGTTAAGATGAATTTTATTCAAAAAAAGATTTGCGTTGAGAATCAGTTCACCCCATAAATTATTTGGTGCACTAGAATTGTTTCACAAGGAATTCATCACTTTATGGGCTTTATTCTTTCTTCAGCAACTGTTTTTTGCAAGGGAGTATATGACACTTAGTTTGATGAATAATTCCATGTGTATAACTAAATTCTAAACTTTTATTTGACTGGTTATATATAAGGAATTCTCTAATTAAGGAGGTTGAGTTTATTTGACTCGTTATACACATGCATTCTTTAATTTATTTCACGGTTTTTTGTTAAGGCCGAGTAGTATTCTGTTAAGGTCGAGTACAAGATTATAGTTGATAGTGTCAGTACAGTTCTCTGGTTACGAGAACTGCTCTTCACACTTGGAGTTGATTTCTCTGCTTCTATTCAACTATATTGTAATAATTAATCCGTTATATATCTCGGAAATAAGTGTATTCCATGAGCGAAAAAATATGGTAAGAGAGATAGTCACTTCATTAGAGATGAAATTGTTCGTGGTATCATCACTCCTACAAACGTCTCTTCCAAACAACAACTTACGGATATACTCACCAAAGAACTTGGTTGCAAGGAGTATAAAGACTTCTTGTTCAAGTTA